>JAQHUG010000207.1:2665249-2745601 GCA_028555095.1 Dicrostonyx torquatus | reverse complement strand
AGGTCTTCCACTTGTTTGGCTAGAATTACTCCAAGATATTTTATGTTATTTGTGGCTATTGTGAAGGTGATGTTTCTCTGATTTCTTTCTCAGTCCATTTGTCGTCCATGTAAGGAGGGCTACTGATTTTATTCCAGACATATTTTTGTAGTTCACATTCTCACATTAAGAACTCAAACAAATTACATTTGTTTAGCTTTTTAAAAAAATATTATCCTCATTCCCTTCTTTCATCTGATATGATTAACATTTAGCAGAAACTTGGCAATTAACTTAGAAAATGTTCTCTATTCTGGTTTTCTCTGTTTATTTCAGTTGTTCCATTTAGCTATTTCATCTCTCTTCCATTTTGTGATAGGTGGAAGTTAATGATATATGATCCATTAGATTCATATTAATATCCAATAGCCATTCTCTGTAAACATTGTGACGTATATTTTGTTACATTGTATAGGGAAGAAAAAGCAATCTAGGTTTCCTACACACACACACAGACACGCACACACACACACACACACATAAATAAAATAAAGAAAACCTTACCCCTCCGTCCATCTTAGCTAATTTTTTCCTGTGATAAATGTTTTGAAAGATGAAGCATAAAGGAGAAAGGGTGGCTTTTGGTTTACAGTTCAAAGGTATAGTCCACTGTGCCAAAGGATGCTATGATCGCTTTGATTTGATGGTAGCCCATATAATTTTTGGAACTATTTTTATTCTCATGCAAATATTTCAGACATGCAATCTTGACCTCGAAGTACCTGTTGTAACAGCTCATGATTGAAAGTGAGTGGCTGCATACATTTACATAGTCATCAGTGTCCTGGTAGCACGCAAATGTACTATACTTAGTTAAATGTCACTAAAAATTATTTAAAAATTTAAATTTTATCTGTGTATGTGTTTGAGCCACATGAAGGTCAGAGGACAACTTGTGGAAATCAGTTCTTTAACACTTACAGGTGAGTCCCTAAGACCAAACTCAAGCCTGCAGACTTAGAAGTAAATCCCTTGACCCACTGAGGCATCTTATTGTATCAAACACAAAGAGTTTACAGGTAGATCTAGTTGGCTTCACAGTCAATAGGTTACATAACATGAATGTTTTGAAGGACAATGCAAATACTTTCATCAATTAAATGATGTGCTGTTTAAACTATTTCCAAAGAGAAAGCAGTCAGAAAGAAATAATAAAATAATCTGATTTAATTGCTTTGGACAGCCAAAAAGGTGGAGGAAGAAAAGAGGGAGGGGGAGAGAGACTGAATTTATCTACATCATTTTGATGGAGGTCAATACTTACCAAGGTTTAGAATTACTGTCAGAAAAGACAAAAAAAAGACACTAAAACAACTTCATGAATGATGAAAATTTGTAATAAAAGCTTTTTAGATGATGAGTTAATGAGATGTTACTAATGTAAATCTTATGCATTGTTTAACTTTTTCTTATGATGGAGTTTTCCAGTGTGACATCCATATTTAATACAAAGTTTCTAGGAAAATGGAGAAGGAACTAGGATGATATGTTGTCTTCATATTCCTTGGAAGATTTGGGAAAGCCGAAATATCAAAGTCACATTAGAAAAAGTAATTAACTTAAATCCCTTTTGAGAAAGGCAATAAATAAATAAATGAATAAAGCAAAGTGCATCAGAAATAAAAATTATCTTGAGGAGAACATTTCAGAAGTGCCAGGCAGTAAATGTTAGCCATTGTTCTCCAACACTTTGTCCTTCCAGCCTGTGACTTTTTAGTCACAAAGCGCTGTGCCATCACATTGCCCAAACAATTTGCATCACAAAGGAATTATAATATTCTTTTAAAATGAAGAGAGAGGGTGAATTAATAAGAACTATTATTGTACCAGATTCCTTCAATCTCAACGGAATGGCCAAACGCTAGCTGGGAAAATTACTTCAGACCTCTTAACTGCTGTAATTGAAGTGAGATTTTCCTCCTTTCTCGCATGTGCAGAATACAAATGTTTTAATTGTAGCAGTTCACAGTGGAGCACTGTTGGTTGCTATTGTACCAGATTGATGTTGGGAAGTTAAAAGTGGGAGGTGAGGAGTGAACTACTTGGGTGATCAGCTTTTATTTGAGAAGTTTGGGGAACGCATGCCCATCTCCTCTTTCTTTAAGAATGGTTTATCTTATTTTATTGGATGTAAAGGGGTAGCCTTGTTGGATGCTACTGGCACAATAGTGAAACTATTAAGGATTATATTAGAAAAAAATCTAGTTACCTTCTCTCTGCTTCTGCTACTTCCCTTGCATACTCACCCTAGTAGCTTTGTAGAGATGTGACTATTTCCTCCTTAAAGGCTTTCCTGTTCTTAATGATCCTAAGTATATAGGTATTTCATTGATGTATCAGGAGAATAGATCAACTACTTCAAGGAACGTAGTGTTTTGTTTTGTTGATTTTATGTTTTCTGGCCAGCTGAGCATTCCATTAAGAATGATTTTAGTGGAGCTATTTTGTTACTGCAAACTCAAACTAACTTTCCTCAGTGCACGATAAAATAGGAAAGGTCAGGGATCCATTTCTTACATAAACTTAATCCCCCCCCTTCAGTTAATATGGTAGAACATTTTCATTATAATGACTAAAGACTGAGTGCTCCTCAAATTTGTGGTTTAATTTCTCCTTTCCATTGTAGGAGTCAGATGACTATTAGATTGTGGAATAATCCCTTCAGAATGATGTTTACTCTAAGTCACCAGACCTCACCGTTCAAAAAAATCAGGCCATATCCCCTGGTACCCTCTCTCTCTCTCTCTCTCTCTCTCTCCTTCCCTGATAGAGAATTAAGAAGCTCTTCTGTTCTGTGACCTAACAACTATTAAATTATAGTTCCTTGATGGTCTTTGCTACATAGGCTATGTTAATGTTGAAGTTGATGACATGGTGTTGAATTTCCTGCCACCGCTCAAGAGGATATAAAAGTCAGATACTTTCTTTCATTTGAGAGTTTTTCCTGAAGGATCTTTTCTAGGCTTTCTCTACCCAGAACCATCATTCTGTCCACAGCAGCTATTTCTCTTTTATTGTCAGCTAACCTTTCTAATGGAGATTTTTTTCAGGTTTTGAAGGGATGCCATATCCTACCTGCAAGGCCCAGTTATATTGTCTCTAATATAACACACTGTTTCTTTTTAATGCCCTCCTACTGCAAAGGCCCATTGTGACTCTCATGGCAACAGTGCCCTCTCTCCCAACAAAGCTCATTTTGTATCAGCTCCTTTCTCAAATCAATTGCTGCCCAGATGTTTTTCAACAATTCTAGTGTAATTTTATTGTCTTATACTCTAATTCTTCACTATATCCCATCTGTTTATTCCTTCACACAACTCCTTACTATGTATGTGTGATCTGGCTTTGGACGTGCACCATTAAAGTGTTCTATTTTGATACCAAAGGGCAACTTCATTCATGTAGACAGGTGTGGCCTGATTATCAGAAAGAAAGGAACTTACATATGAAATCTCCCTCATAACCTACAGCCAGTTCAATGTTTTTATTAAATATTCATTTTTCTTTTAAAAAAACATGTATACTGTTGTAAGCAGTCATTTATCCTTTAGAGCTAAGGCCATATCAGCCCTATGAAAACTAACTTGAGCAGAGATACACAGTTTACTGACTTTGACATCTCTGTAGGCAGGTGGCTGCATGGACAGCTGGAAGACAACTGAAGGAAGGCTTGACTGGGAAGGGATGCTCGTGGTACCTGCTCCTCTTACTTCTAGTTTACAGCCTTTTCCCTACATTTGCAAGAGTTCTCTGTTGCTTCTAGAGTTCACTGTGCTTCTTCCCAACAAAAGGGTGTTGATATAAAAGACCTTTCAAAGTTAAATGTCCTCTTTGCAAATTGAATACTTAATGCTTTTTGCTGTAATTTGAGTTTTTCCTTTTAATATGTTCTATACCTTGTCATGGTATCCACTCTGAGGTTATGCTTAGTGCCCATGAAGGAGCCTTTTCTTTTTATTTACTCATATGTAGTGTGGGCACTGCTCAATAATTATGCATTGAATGAATGAGAAAAAAAACTAGGAAAAATTTTTACATTAAGGACTCTGAGATACATACCGGTGTAATCAGAAATGACTGGATTTAGATAAAAATTCATGTCATTTAAAATAGTTATGTAAAGTTTTAGTCTTTAAAAGCTATCTAGGATATTAAAAATACAGGTTAGTAGTTAGTCATCTATAACAAACTTATAATCAAACTTATAGTTATGCTAGACATGTTTTCAAGGTCTTACAGAGATATATTTAAGATAGATAAATGGTCTTCAAATACTTCAAAGACCTACAGAATATGACCTTTAATATGTTTTAATAATTCAAGGCTTTATTGAATAAAAAATGTCACATTTGTTCTTAGCAGCATCAATGTACTTCATAAAAGGATGATGGACATTGAAGAACCTCCATATGAAGATTGCTTTCTTTGTGGCAAAAGCTAGTCATTTGGGTAAGAAACTGCTCTTGCCTCAACTGCTGACAATATGTTGTGCTACCTGGACAAGCAGGGCACACAAAAAAGTGAGTGCTGAAATTTGCCAAGAGACAGGGTAGGACAGTCCTTCAAAAATTCCTGCATCACAGAAAGGCCTATCAGATATTATAGATCTTTAAGCTGAATATGGATGCCCTAACATTGCAGAGAAACTTGGGGTAACTGTCCAGGCAGACAGATGTCTCTGTCATTTTGGAAGTGTTTCCACTGTACTTCCTGTTTACTCAGGTAATATTACATCCTTTTGATGAAGTTATAGAGTTAAAGACTATATAGTTTTCCTTAGTTATGACAGAAGGTAAACTAAGTATAGAATTTTAGACTGATCAAAATAGGATAAATAATAGAGTTTTTTCTCCAAAATTGCAAAATAAAAATGGACTGGACATTGTGAATATAATTCTGATAATTGTTCTTATTACATATAGTTTTACTCTGTTAGAATTAAACCTTTTTGTTTTTATTAAAACAAAAGGGGAAATGTAGAATAATCTTTTGTATACTATGATGATATGTCTTTGCCAAGGAGCCTTCTTATTGGTTTAATAAAAAGGTAAACAGCCATTAGCTAGGCAGGATGTTAGGTAGGACAGCCAGACACAGAGGACATTGGGGAGAAACTCAGAGTCACCAGGCGAAGCAAAGACATGCTGGAGGACAGGTATAGTTGCAATTCATGTGACAATACATAGAAATGGGTTAATTTAAGTTGGAAGAGCTAGTTAGTAACAAGTTTAAGCTATGGCTGAGCTTTTATGATTAATAAGTCATCTCTGTGTCATGATTTGGGAGCTGGATAGTGTGAGAGAGAAGGACTCACAATAGGAGAGACTAACTGAACCTATCAAAGGACAATGATGTCATCTAAATAGTCCTATCTCCCAAAGGGTTTAAGAATATTTAACAATCATACATTTATTTATTATATAATAAATAATGACTTTTATTTTTCTCCAAAGTGATGCTTCTTAAGATGTCACTTGGGCATCTGGGAGTCCTCTTGTGCCAAATGTGAGGCATCATAGTCTCAGGACTACTGATGCAGAAAAGAGATAAGAGCTGGGATATATAAGAAGAAGTCGGTGACATTGTAAAACTGTTCTTAAAATCCCACAGTGTACATTTGATTTGGAAAAAGAAAATAGAAGCAATTATGTATAAATACCATCTTCATCAAACCACTTCAGCCCACTCTGGATGTGTACTACATAAACAAATGTTTATTGGTAAATGCAACATTGCTAATCAAGAGTTAGTGTTTGTCTGTGGTATTTCAGCATCTGTACAATGATTGATAGGGAGAGAGGGTGGCGGGTTCTTGCTTTTCATTAGTAGACAGGAACTTCTGTCATTCTTTTGCAGATATTAATGTAGGTAGAGTGTTCAATCAGTCACATATTACTTTCAAATAAGGTAGAAACAAAATTGTACGTTTTAACCTTACAAGGTGATAAAACTGCATTTGAAATCATGACAGTCAAAATACTATTTCAGAAGAGTTTTGATTTTTTGTAATCTCTTTCATTTCCTTTTTTTAATGTTGGGAAGGTGCCTGGGTCAGCAAGAAGGTATGGCCTTTGATGTTTGCTCATTGTAGGAGGATGAAGACTGACAAGGAGAACATCATTCACATCATCATATTCCACTCACACTGCTATTCAGGGACTGCCAATGCTTTTTCTCATGCATGACCTTAATAGAAAATCTTAGTTAAGAAATTATAGTTTTTCTTATCTAAACTCCACACAAAAACACAGACTGTTCCTTTTGAAATAATAAAATGAAATAAAAATGAATAGTGAGTATTCCTGTTTAACCAAATCAGCAAGTATGGATTAAACCCTAGAACCTGCAAGAGGTTGCTCAAGACTCAACCCAAACAAGATGATTTCCATGTCAGGAAAGAAAGAAACCCCTGACTGTGTAGTGGGCCCTTTGATGTACTTCCTCAGTGCATAGATCTATGAGAGATACATTATCATCCCTTCATCAGTAGAGGAAATGAACACTAATGAGCAAGCAGGGTTCCTAAGATCACGAAGCTCCAAAGTCCAAGTCCATACCACCTTGTCTGCCCACAAACACCCCTGAGTCCTGTGAGTCACCAAAATAACATGCTTTTACCATGCCAACTTATATTCACTTCTAACAGAGAATGTGTGTTTGTGTGCTGTACACATATTTGACTGGTCCTGTGTGTATGCATAGTTGTGTGCATTTACATGTAGGCAGTGGTTAATATCAGGTATCTTTCTGACCTCCTTACTCACTTTCCACCTTATTCTGTGAGACTGAGCTCTCACTGAACCTGGAGACCACTAATTCATTTGGACCAGATGGGAAGCATGTCCTAAAGCACCTCCTGTCTCCACCTTTCCCATAGCATCATCAGATGGGTGCCACCAAGCCCAGCCTTTAAATGGGTGCTGAGGAATCTGAACCATTTGCTTATTTACAATTACAAATATCTACTGAAGCAAGGCCACCAGCTTCCAGGGAAACTGAGCGCTAAGTTGGCACCAAGTGCCAACGTCTTCAATCCTAAGCCCAGGTGTGTGAGCTGACACCCCCTGCAGCATTTCAGCACCCCACAGGGAGTGAAGAACAGAGTCTGCACCACAGCAGAAGCAGAAAGGCTCTTGCCTGTGGTCAACAGCTTTCAAGCAACTGAGAACAAATAGGTCCTGTCTGTGCAATGTAGATTTTCTCATTAGCGAACCATATTGCATCTCATTCTCTATACAGATTGGAGAACAACATTGCCAGAATACAATATAGAGCAAAATTAAATTTGCTAGCTGAGGAAGCAATAAGTAAGAGAAACTTCAGCAAAAGACAAAGGTGAAAGAGGAAAACTGAAAGATGCAGAAACTCTGCTTGGGGGTGGGGCGGAGCAGCAGATTCTCTTTTGTGTCCCAGGTGAGGAGTAGGATAAAGGCTAAGGGAACTGATGCTGACTCTGAACCCTCTTATAAGGAGAGTTTAAATCATGTTCTGAAGTGAGAACTTAAGCAGTTGTCTGTCCACAGTTCATCTTTATTTGAAAGAAAATTCATCTAATTTTATTATTGTGAGAGTTAGCATCAAGGCCTATCATTGTACCTGATGTGACAGCATGTACCCAATGAGAGTCATTTTTTTGTTTTGTTTTTCTTTTTGATTTTACAAATGGGCCATTTGAAAGATAGGGAGGAAATGTGTTCACCAAGACATACTGGCATTTGGTACATATTGGAAAGAAAGGGAATGAATAAGTCAGTTTGAAATATGGCATGTCAATCACAATGGGTGAGCCCCACCTCTGGTGTATGTCATCTATGTGTATCATGAAGGCAGTTGCTTGTTTGTGTTGCCAAAGGTTAGGATTCCAGAAATAAAAACATTCGAAGTGAGCCGTGAGCCATTTTTTTTTAATTTGTCGCCCCATAGTTGCCCCATAGTCTGACAAAGAAGTCAGACTATTACCCCAACTTTGAAGTCAGACTGTTTAGTTTACCTTGGTGCTTGCTGACTCAATAGAAACACATTTTATTCCATGTAACAGACCCACCTAGACATTTAGAAAGTTTTAAAAAAATGAGTAGAGCCTACTCTTTGCCTTTGAATGTTCTATATTATAGAGGTCTTGAGAATAACCTACACATAAGGCATGGATTTCTCTAACCAAAATCAGAAGTGGATAATAAGCTCTATAAATATATTACTATAAATTTTAGAAGGAGAGAAATCCATCTTTCAGGTGATCAATAATGTCAGATTTAACTGGTTTCAAAATAGAATGAAAATTCTGTTACGAAGAAGGATGTATTCTTATTAGAATTTTATGTGGTTTTCAGATTGTACCACCAGAGAAAAGAAATGATGTTGGAAGCACAGAGATGAATTTCGGGAAGCCAGGTTAAGGGGAGGGAGAGACGGATAATGAGAAGGAGGGAGTGGCACACAGGGGAACATCGTTAACATGAAACAGCTTGTGACAGGTACAGAGAATGAGTGGAGACATACACATGGCAGGTTTTAGTAGGATGGGGGCATACAGCGATATGAGGGATATGGAAAACAGTAGGTTACCTTTAAAGGCAGCTCTTAGCAGTTTTTGTCTGCTACTTGCCTGATAGGTGGAATCCACCCACCCCACCCAATTCTGAGTTAGAATGTGACCATTTAGCCTAAATCATACTGAACAAATTTTGTTTAGCCTGTCTTTGTGAGACCTGTTATCTCCTGCTTTTGTTATGGTGGGTCTCAGCTGGGAGGATGCAAATGGGTCTCTGTGACATTCTACAGCCCTATAAGAAGAGCTCACATGGAAACCCCAGGACATCAGAGACAGAAACAGGCACATGAAGAAATGAGAATTTTAAAAGAGGCAGTGCTAAGGGCCCAGACAGGTCCAATCCAAAGTCACTTATACTCATTTATCAGAGTCTCAGAGTCCTGTTTCACAAAAGACAGACATCACTATCTTAGAATCCCACATGGTTTTGAATACTCCCCGTGTGCCTGGAAGTGGCAGTGAAGAAAGCCTTATAAGGCTTATTGGAAACCAAACAGCACCTCGTATCCATGATTTAACACTTAATTGTGGGAGGAAATGTCCTACTGCCACTCTGTCTGAGAGGTAGAAAGTATCCAGAGTCCCCCATTTACATTCTGAAAAAGCCTGATGCTTTCCCAATCGTAGAGAAGTGTGTTTCTTGGCTAACCATATATACTCAAGCCAGCCACCTATGTGCACAGAAAAAGCTGCTATCTTCAATACATAATAGGTTCTTACTGTAGAAATATGGTTCCTCTGGATGAAGATTAATTACTAGTCACGTGACTGATTGATGGGTAGATAGACAGAAGGACAAATATATGCCCAGAGAATATGAAGAACAAAAATTCATTCACTCCACGCTGGAACTAGTTAATCAGGAAGGCGATTGACTTGTTTGCCATCTGATGAAGCTGTTGAACAGCGAGGGTGCAGGCAGAGGTGAGATTTGGCTCCGAGGATACCGTAAGTCTGGATGGCTGCTCTGTTTCAGGGAAGGACTAGATTACAAAGGCAGACAGTGCTCTGGTGTACAATAATGAAGGGTGCAGAGGACGCAAAAGCTAATGTGCAAGATGCTCTGTGTATGAGTCCTGAGCTAAAGGAACTGAGGAAGGACACAGGGAAGCTGCCTTTACTATCATGTAAAGGAGAGATTTTAGGAGTGATCTGATAGACTTAATTGTGAACAAACTATCACTTCTCCTAGGATAACCCCCAAGGACATCCCAAATTAGGATTTGGATATACTCTTCGTGTGTTTCTACACTTCCCATCAGAAACACCTTGGGCAAGTAGATGCCATCTCAATTGCCATAGTTAACAGATGTTTTTAGACCATGGGCAACATGGGACTTAGAAAATCTGTTAATTTAGTTTTCAGTTCATGAAAACCAATTCTGATGTGCTAGATTGGGGACCCAATCCTAAGACATATTAGATGCCTTTGTGGGTCTGGAAGAGGTTCAAGCAAGAGCTTCTGGTACTTGTAAAGAGCCAGATGTCCAATCTGGAGAGAAGTTATATCAGAATACACCTCAAATTGGCTAGCAATAAACTCCTACCACTCCGAGCTGTTGCCACAAGCAATGGCACTGTGACTTTATTGTCTTCTATTGCCAAGAACAGAGTGGAAACTGTGGGGAGCCAGAGAGGAGCTGGAGTTCTTATTCCTCCTTAATCATAAAGACCCTGACATGTAAATAAGTCAAACAAACTAAGCCCAGGCAATAGAAGGATGGGAGTAGGGGGATGAGTGAGATTTGTTCTATCACTGTGGGGGAGTTCTGTGTTTCAGACTCCCAGGTATTCACCACACAGGGAGTCTATGAAATGGCGTGGCATCTCTATGCAGTTCTGCAGACAAGTGCTCACATGAAACTTCCACTTCTCTAAATAGCAGGAATTGACCTCCAGCTGACAGCCCCAGTGCAACCCAGAAATGCTATTTAAGTGGAGAGGACAGAAACAGAACCATACCTCCCAGAACTAGGTGAGGGACCTTCTGTGGCTGTCTTGGCAGAAAGCCTGGGCTATACTTTGCTCCCTGCCATTCCTAACTTTGGAGGGTTGAACTAACATAATCTCTAAAATTAACAACTCTCAAGGCTAAAGAAAAGGCTCAGCAGTTAAGAGCACTGGTTGCTTTTACAGGGGATCTGTAGATCCCCAGTATCTACATGTTGCCTCAAAAACATCTGGAACTCCAATTCTGCAAACACCTTGTGAAGGCTTCCATGGGCACAAGGCTGGTGTACAGTGCACAGGAAAACATGTAAGCAGAGCACTCACACATGTTTAAAAAAATTAATGTTCATGCCTCTCCAACTCTATCGGACATATTAGAGGGAAACTCCTGGAGAGGGTGACAGGTGCCTCCACCCAGGACACAGAATGCAAGGTCTCGCCTTTCACCTGAGCATCAGTCCATACCTACTCAAGATTTTTGTCAGTAACAGGGTCAAGGACAGAGTGGCTATGACACTTGTCTTCCAATATCTAGGCATGATGGTTACATTCCTCTAGGCATGGGGTGCACACAGGTCTGTGCGACTGCACCTGACAGTTCTGTCCAGGTCCTGCTCTATACAGAAAACACGGGGCTCATCCTAGTGCAATATATTACTTTTCCCAGGGCACAAATTCTGGAGTGACTAACCTTTGCTAAATAAAAGCGAGAAATGAAATCCCACTTTTAAAGGGCATGTTTTCTTTTTAAATTCTCGGTAAAAACATTTAGACGCTAGACTGTCCTTTTCCCCTCAAACAACTGAGTGAAGGAGACTGGCAGTTTTTCTCCTAAGCCTGTTTTGCAGCTAATTTTCTCTTCTTCATTTTATCCCATGTATATCACTTTCCATGTCTTCATGGTCATTATTTAAATTTGTGTGTGTGTGTGTGTGTGTGTGTGTGTATGTATGTACACACACACACACACACACACATATATAATTTGAAGTAAATAATGATTTTGGAAAGTAAGGACAATTTTACATTTTTTACCCTAAACATACACATTGCTAACTATGAGGGTTGTCTAAGGCTGTATATCTAGTTAGCATGCAATTATGTTATTAATGTTTATAAAAAGTACTCATATACATTTTATACACATATACACACACATATATGACATATATTCTATAAAATATGTAGTATTATATTTATATATATAGAGTGTGTGCATGTGTGTAGCAATTTTGTCTAAGCTGAAGCATTCTGTCTTACAGGGAAGCACATTCAGACTCACTATGTTTTAAAAGGAAATGATCCACTCAATCCTTGCAGGGAAGCTAAAGACTTAGGATAAGTGAAAGGAAGAGATGTCTCAAGATTCAGGAAGTAAACAACTCAAATGCTTTAGGAAGTCCCTGAAACTGGCCAGATTCACTAGGTCCCTCCCTCATCACATGTAAATAAATAATAAAGATTTTTGAGAGAAATTCTGATAAGCCCAGCTTCTTTTTATTGTTTTTCTATTGAGCTATATATTTTTTCCACTCCCATCCAATCCTCTCCTCTATTCTTCTACCCTCTCCAATGGTCCCCATGTACCCAATTTACTCAGGAGATCTTGTCTTTTTAAACTTCCATGTAGATTAGATCCATGTATGTCTCTCTTAGGGTCCTCATTGTTGTGTAGGTTCTCTGGGATTGTGAATTGTAGGCTGAGTTTTCTTTGCTTTATATCTAAAAGTCACTTATGAGTGAGTACATATGATATTTGTCTTTCTGGGTCTGGGTTACCTCACTCAATATGATGTTTTTTAGATCCATCCATATGCCTGCAAATTTCAAGATTTCATTTTTTTCTCCTATGTAGTACTCCATTGTGTAAATGTACCACATTTTTCTTATCCATTCTTCAGCTGAGGGGCATTTAGGTTGTTTCCAGGTTGTGGCTATGACAAACAATGCTGCTATGAACATAGCTGAGCACATGTCCTTGTGGTACAATTGAACATCATTCGAGTATATACCCAAAGGTAGTATTGCTGGGCCCTGAGGAAGGTTGTTTCCTAATTTACTGAGAAATCGCCACACTGATATACAAAGCAGCTGTACCAATTTGCACTCACACCAGCAATGCAGGAGTGTTCCCTTTAGTCCACATCCTCTCCAGCATAAGTTGTCATCAGCATTTTTGATCTTGGCCATTCTTACAGGTATAAGATGGAATCTCAGAGTTGTTTTGATTTGCATTTCTCTGATAATCCCAGCTTCATAGAAGAGGCTCAGATCAGTCAAGCTACATGAAAGAAACGGACCTGCTGAGCTGTGTGCAAGAGGCATAGATCAGACGATCTGCCTAGAAAATGCTCAGACCAACTGAACCATTCAGAAAAGACACTCTTTAACCTATTGAGCTGCCTACATATTTTGTAGTGAACTCCAAGCATCCAGATTTTGTGAGCTGTTACTCAGGCTGGGGGTGGGACTTTGGTGATACAGTGAGTCATTTCTGTCACCATAACTAACCTCTCACCCATACTCTTGTAAATAACCCCAATAGAGCACATTGGTTTACTAAGTTGGACTTGGGTGGTATCCTTGATTTTCTCTGTTTTCAGTTCCTACTATGTATGGAAGAGACATGTTCAGGTCTACCTAGGAATAGTGGCACATGTCATCTATGTGCATGTGTGTGGGATATGTAGATGTGTATGTGTGTTGATGTGTAAATCCATCATATATAATATAATATAATATAATAATATAATATAATATAATAATGTGTAGGCATATGTATGTGAAAATGTACACATATGAAGATATTCATAGGAGGGCAGTGAATAACTTAAGATATTACTTTTAAAGAGTCAACATGTTTAAGTCAAAATCTTTAACTGGCTTAGAGCTGACAGAAGTGTAGGCCAGTGAGTCACAAGAGTCTGCCTATCTCCCTAGGGGTGGGATTATAAAGCCATACCCATTTTATAAAAGTGAGTTCCAGAGGTTAGACACAAATCCTTTGGTAATGTGAAATTTTACATACATCCTAGGGTCACAATTTTGCAAAGACCTTGTCTGATCATTCTATCCCATAATGACTCCAGTGTTCTTTGAATTACTGGAACAATTTTGTCTCTTTTATATTTAGTAGATCCTACTAAGTTGAAGTGTGATGCAGAGTTTTTCAGGCTTAGGATAATAAATGCAGGTTAATGGAAATAACCAAATGAGGCACTCCCTTCAAGTTAGCTCCAATGGAACTCAGGCAGTTCTCTCTTCAGTAGTGCTCTCTTTGTATAAAGTGCCCCTTTGACATTTTCTTCTTTTCAGTTGTTTAAAGTTTACAAATCTTATTTTATGCTTCACAGTTTACAGGTCCAAAAAAATCCCATTTTATAGCTGCACTAGGACTTTAGACTATAATAACATTCCTTATCCTGATCGGCCACCTTACTCATCTGACTTTGATACAAAGGATTTTGGGAAGGTTCCTCAAATCAAATCTGCCCTCTATAATGAAGATTTTTATCTAGCACAGAGAATACAATAATATTTGATGGCAGATTGATTGAATTTAGTACTTGGGAAGATAGTCAAAATTTGGTGATTTGGCTCAAAAACTTTGAGTGTAAAAATTGCCACAAGCAATGGCCCACTATTACTTCATCCCCTTATATTGACTAGCTCATTTAATTTTAACACGTTAGATTGTCAGTGTGTAAAGAACTTACATTTTCTATTTCTTTAGTACTCTTCCTCCAGTTTCCATTGGTAAGTATTATCTCTTGTTGTGTATCATACTGTGTGCAATTTTCACTGAAAATCTGTACTGCAAGATTAAGGATAGGTAAAAGAAGCATCTGCATCCATGGTATCATGGATGGCTGCTGTGGGACAATGGTCTTGTACCCTGTAAAGTTTTGTCATTTGTACTTGTTTAATAAAATGCTGATTTGCCAGTAGCTAGACAGGAAGTATAGGCAGGGCAACCAAAACAGGAGAATTATGGGAAGACAAAAGGCTCAGTCTGCAGTTGTCACTCAGATATAGAAGAAGCAAGATGAGAATGCCTCACTCATAAAGGGTACCAAGCCACGTGGCTAATACAGACAAGAATTATGGGTTAATACAAGGTATAAGAGTTAATAAGAAGCCTGAGCTAATAGGCAACCAGTTTATAATTAATGTAGGTCCCTGTGTGTTTCTTTGGGACTGAATTGCTGCATGATGGGGCAGGACAGAAACTTCTGTCAACAGGTGGCAAAGAAAACACATTACAACTTGACCAAGAACACGTGGCCTGGCTGATGTTCTGCTTCAGTGATGCTTCCCACTGAAGAATGCTCTTTCTAAAGAACAAAACAATCCTGTATCAATATGTTGATCTAAGACCTTTTCTTTATCTGAAAGTAATTTTCTCATGGAACTTGTCTAAGGACAACCCATGCATCTACCCAAATACTTTCATTTATTTGGTAAAGACTTTCTTCTTAACTACAGGAAATCTATCTCTTGCTCTTTTGTCTACAAGACTTTGTGGGTAAAATAATAGAAGCTTCTCTCATGTGTTATAACTATGTATTTCATCACAGATAATGACTCAGATCTTGGAGTCATGTTGGTCCTGAGACGGTAACATTTTACAATATTCAGGTGGTACCCAGCATCCCAAATGATGACTATTAGGAGATACTCCACAATGACTGGAAGATTGTAAATCAATGCATAAGGCTGATGGTCTCTGTTCCCTATCTCTTACCCCATTTCCCCCCTTATAGTCTTTGCATTTTCTCCAGTTGTTTCTACCAATAATCACAGGAACCTTTATCAACATAAGCACAAAGTAAATGACTATTGTTTCCTCTATCATTTTCCTCTTTCTTCCCCAAGGAATAGCAGCCTGCATGATTGCTGAGATGAGAACAAAACAATCTCGTGATTTCTAGATCTCTGCTTCTTCTGCTTGGCACATGAATTTGTACAAGGAGCCAGAGTCTCCCACTGGCTTCTTTACATGACATATACAGCATAGAAAGGGCTCCATTCAGCAAACATGTCCCCTTTCATCTTCTTTGCACTTAAACAAAGTTTACTAGTCCAATATGCTTTTCACATGAAAATACTGTTTGATTTTCCAGGAATCCTGTGCCATCGGCAATAGAGATGGCACTGCTGGTGATTGAACTCAATATTTATTCTTTGATTTTTGTTTTTCAGATCTCCAAATACCTGTTTCTCCCAACAGCTGAAGAGATTACTTTATTCCTCAGCTCTCTGATACTCTTATTTCTTTAAGAAAATCATGGTGACCGTTTTTTTTTTCCCTGCCAAGATTTAAGAATGGTTATACTGGTGATTTGAACAAGAATAGCCCTCACAGGCTCTTATATTTGAATACTCAATCATCAGGGAGTGGCATTTCTTCAGAAAGATTAGGAGACATAGCATTGTTGAAGGAGGTATGGTCTCGTTGAAGGAAGTGTGTCAGTGAGGGTGGGTTTTGAGGCTTTAAAAGCCCAAGTCAAGTCCAGTGGCATATCTTCCTGATGCCTGTGGATCTAGATAGAACTCTCAGCTACTTCTTGAGAGCCGTGTTTACTTGAGTGCTACCATGCTTCCTGCCATGAAGACAATGAACTAAAATTCTGAGAATATAAGCAAGCTCCAATTAAGTAGTTTCTCTTAAAAGGGTTTCCATGGTCATGATGTCTATTTACAGCAACAGAGCACTGAGACAGGCAAGTAGCACCATTCTGTCAAGCAAAATTTGCTAGAGAAAGTTAGCAGATACCACCAAAAAAGGCTATTTTCTGTTAAATAAGAGTAGAGTCTCTCTTCCTCTATGTATTCTTACATTCTGATAGTATATTTATAAATAGAATATTCCTCCTCTCAGCCTGAGGACAATCATGGGAAGGGAAGGAAGCCACAATATGGCTGGGGAGTAGCTTCAGAGTCTGAAGCCCCGGAGTGAATACTCTAACTTCTTGGGATGTAAGACAATGGTCACCTTGTTATCAGGCCAGTTTGTCTTGGTGATTTTTGCCTCCATAGTCAGTAGCACGTTAATTAACCCAGGAATAGTGTTGACACTTTGCTTAACTTCATATCTAACTCAGGTCTATGTCTCAGATTGTTGCTGTCCTTGAGGGAACATGTTATAATCATGTGGCTGTAACAACCAGCCTTCTCTGCCAGTCTTACTTAGTTTCTATCAGTTATTTTGTAAAATGTTTAATACTATTTAGTGTGCTGTGTGGTGTTACAACAATCTACTTGGCAGAAGTGTGTGCAAAATTTTCTTTAAAAAAAAACACATTATATACCATCTGCTTGTCTGATGCACCATTAGTTTGACTGTCTTTGATCTAAAGAGAAAGATAAGTTACAGCGTAATGCCTGGGTAGAACCGATACTTAATAGCACAAATGAAACTTAACAGCATCCTGTTATTTGAAGGGTACCAATTGGCAACCAAGGCTTTAACAACTTTTTAAAAATCATTGCTATATTGTTCAGCTTCAACTGAAATCCTCCATCTATTTCTTCAAATGTCACAATTTTGATGAGTGGTTTTTTGAGCTTCAAAATAAATAAATAAAATCACCAAGATATAGTCTTCATAGTTCACATTTTTGTGTCTTCACATTTAGAAATGTATGCCAGGATAGTGCCCTGAGGGTATTTCTTAGAACAATTTTCCTGCTAGCTGGGCATTGAAAATGCCCAGAGGCTGTGTTATTTCATATTAATCTTTCCAAGATTCATGAGAGGCATTGGCTTATCCAGAGCCCAGAGAAGCCCTAAAACAAGAGAATATGCTTCCCTTTACTTGTCTTACTGTTTGTCAAATTCATTCTAACAAACCGTCTGCATCCCATGTAAATAATGTTCGATGGAACACCCTTGGGAGAAAGCTGATGGGCATGAAACAGCTAAAACTTGCAAAAGCTGCCCTCCAAAGCAAATGCTTCATAGAATTCATGTGCTAAAGCAAATTTCTCTTATTGCTGATACTTTCTTGGTCATCAGGAAGAACATGCTTCGTTTGCTGTACAGAAACTCAAAACCAAACCATTCAATATAACACATAATCATGAACAATATAGGTGCTTCATCTGGACCATTTTGTAGATGGGTAACTATGGAGATGCAGCTTGGGAGCCTGTCTTCTCTCATGGAATGGTAAGCAGGAGGGTTTGATTTGTACCTTAACAGCAGGCAATAGCAGGGGCTGCAGGTCAGACTGAAAAAAATACAAGCCAGTTGCATAAGACCGATAGTGAGGAAATCAGACTGAAAATACAAATTTCAAAATATTTCTGAAATTCATTAAAATATTGAATTTACCTGCATGATTTTGATCCTTAAATAAGTAGAACTTTAGTTGCCTAAGATTTGCTCTTTGTTAATAAAGAGAATGGATGAGACAACAAGAGAGATCATAGAAGCCCATGCTGTTCAATAAAACAGCTGGTCCAGAAGCATTTGTAAAGACATTACAGAAATGTGCTGCAGGAGAGCATCAGCACGAAGCCTTTACTGACTAATGGTCCTGGCTTTAGCCACCCCTCATCCCCTTCAGCATCTCTTAGCATTTTTTCCCAGCTGTGCTCACTTTCAGAGGAGGTTGCTGACATTATGTCATCTGTGGGTTTATGTACATTTCATTGTTGATTATCTGTACAGGGGTTTTCCTTAATATGAATAATCTATGTAGTATTAAAACAAAAAATAAAAATCAAACAAAATCAGGACTTAGTTTTCTGTTACGATCAAAACATTCAACAACCATATTGTCTACCACTTTGTTCCTAAGTGATTAGCAAATAGGGGCTCATTTTAATATTATCCTAGATAAAATATAATTAGGGAAGTAGATCTTTCCAAAGTCATATTAAGATTCCAGGCCAAATAGAAGTATCTGTGGGATTATCTGGGCAGAGGTTCATGTCAGTTGCTATTAATAATTAAAGGTGCCACTTCTCATTTTTTAATTTAATTTTAAAGTGGAACCATAGGAATCATGCCTTTTTGTTACTTCATGGCACATAAGCTCTACTTGAGAAACACTCACAATGATATGCTAACAATGTGTCTTTAGAAAATCACTACATGGTAAAAAGATTTCATGCAAAGCTCTTGTTTCAAAGAGGCTTCTAGGACAGCTCATTGTTGTAAATCATACTTCTTATGCCCAAATAATAGTGATTAATATACAAGAGCATAGTCTGTTATTGTCAGTGGTGTGGATCAAATAATTGTTTCATTAAAGTGTGGTCTAACTATCCTATGCCTCAAAATGCTTTGGTCATAGACAAATCTGACTATTCTAAGGGTCAACATGTGTCTGACTTGTTTGATTTGTATGCTGGTGTACATATTATCACTGTGATAGGATTTTTTTTCTCAGATAGGGTAACTCTCTGTGTAACTTCCCTGGCTGTCCTGGAACTCGCTCTATAGACCAGGATGACATCAAACTCACAGAGATATATCTGCCTCTGCCTCCTGAGTGCTGGGATTAAAGAAATGTGCCACCATGCCTGGCGATCTTGGAATTTTTAACATAGTCATGGTAAGAAGAATGCTACATAGGTTCACACTTAAACTTCTCATTTCACATCTCAGAAGAACCCGTCCAAGAAAGGGTACATGAGCATCCCATATTCAGAGAGCCAAGAACAGATGTAGGAGCAGAACCTTACTAAGCAGGAGTTTTCCCTCTAGGGCACTCAGAGGGTCAAGGTAAAAGTTGTCCAAGAAGGATTTGTGATGAAACCAACATCTGCCTATCACAAAAATGTCTCTTGAAATATTCTGAGGCCTGAAAAAGACCTGGAAAAAAAAGAACTTTTTAAACAACATCTTCTGAACATGCTAGAAATATTGCACTTGTAAACTCACAGCAGGTGTGGTTGCCTGTATAAAACCTGTACAAAGTAAAGCCAGTCCACAGTGTAGCACCAAGCTGGAAGGGGTTCATGATCCGCTACACCTGAGGAGCGATGGACAGTCGATGGCTTCTAGGGGAAGAAGAGTCAGTTGTTTGATTTAAGATTGTGGATCATCTTTATATCAACCATACTCCATCAGGTGGTGTCCACCCAGAAGTATATGGACAGTGTAAACTGGAATTTTTGGGCCATTAAAGTTAAAAAACAAAAAGGACATGAAGTTGGGGAATAAGGGAGTGGAGAAAGATCTGTGACATATTTAAAAGAGTAGTTGGGGTGTATATGATAAAATTTTATTATATTCTTAAATACTAAAGAACTAATTAAATGTTTATTTAAAGAAATGGGATGGGAGTATAAAACATGCTTGCTTCTCTTTACCACCTGCAATTAGACTAAGTCAATAAAGAGAGGTAAAATTTTAAAAAAAAGGATTTAGTATGAGTACATGTGTAAAATAATTGAGAAATATAAAAGACATAAGATAAACAGAAATCAAAAGTAAAAGTCAGATATAAGTCCTGATATCTCAATGGCATTACATCTGAATTGATTAAGTAATTGACCAGAGGGTAGACACTTGTTTGACAATGTAAAGTGGAGTTGAACTACATGCTGTCAACAAGAAATATATTTTAGATTCGAAGTATCAGTATGGAAAAATATGTAGCATGGGAATTATCTTAAAAACTGATAAAGGACAAATTAAGCCATTAGCAGGGCTAAGGAAAACAAAAATTTGAAAAGCAGGAGCAAAATAGAGAACACAGAAACAATAGAAATAATTGATAATATCAATTATTCCTTTGAAAAAATTATGAAATAGATAAATCGAATAATATTGACTAAAAGAAAAGAAACAGAACAAAACAAAATGAAAAAAAGAAGAAATGTAAAATTACAGAAACCAGGAAGACCTGTTAAACCTTGGTCTGGACTTAACAGAATTAAAAGGATTAAGAGAAAATGCTATGAATAAATCTATTTTGACAAATTAAATGCCTAAGATGTAAAGAGTGTATTTCTAACAAGATTCAAGCTACCAAAAATGGGCTCAAGAAGGAAGAAACTATCTTAATAGCCTTTAATATTTACAAAGATTAAGCTTATCAGTTTTTTCTAAAAAAAAATATTGAGTAAGAAAAGTTGAAGCCCAAAGAACTTCACTAGTGAGTTCTCCAACACTCTTCAGAAGTAGTTCATATAGTTCTTTACTTATCTACAAAATCAAAGAGGAGAAAACATCCTCCAACTCATTCTGTAGACTGATATTATTCTCATGCTCCAAACGGTAACGAACATCATGTGTTAGCAAACACAGAGTTGTAACACTTTTGAATTGCCATGGAAGAAAATTTTGAAATTTTACCACTCACACCCAGCAATACCTAGGCCCATTTATTTCATGGATAAGTTAGATTTTAAAGATTGGTTTTACAACCCTAATTCAATGAATATAACACACAGCAGACTAGGACTAATTCATATGAGCATCTTAACTGTATTAGAAGCATTTGACATTATTTTATACCTCCCAATTATAAAACACTTTAACACATAAGCAAGAGTTTGGAATCCCTTCTGTTTGATAAAGGGCATTTCAAAAATATCCACAATGAGTGGTCATACTCTATACAGAAAAAAAATTTATGGTTTCCTTCTAAGATGAAAAACAATACAGGGACATACCCTACTTGTCACTATAATTTGCCATTTTATTGGAGGTTATGGCCATGGCAACACAGAAAGAAGAAGAAGGATGAGGATGAGGATGAGGAGGAGGAGGAGGAGGAGGAGGAGGAGCAGAAGAAGCAGAAGAAAAGAAGAAGAAGAAGAAGAAGAAGAAGAAGAAGAAGAAGAAGAAGAAGAAGTAGAAGAAGTAGAAGAAGAAGAAAAACAGTAATCATCCATATTGTAAAAGAAGTGAAACTCTATTTACAGATAATACAACCCTCTATATATAAAATATTATTGGGTCCACTAAAATTACATTGCAATCGATCAGTACTGTTTTCAGACACAAGATCAATATTAAAAGTCTTTTTTTCCTATGTATTGGCAAAGACCAATCAAAGAATGAAAATAAAATACACTTCACTTATAATAGCATTAAACAATATAAGATATTAAGAAATTAAAGTTTAAAAATTTCACTATTAAAATTGCAAACCTTTGTTGAAATAAAGAAGACCTCAATAAATAAAAAGAGTTCACCATGTTAATGGGTCAGATGACTTACTAGTATTAAGACGCAATGTTTTCCTAAATTGATCAATGGTTCAATGCAACAGTTTTAAAGCCCCAACTTGTTTCTTTGTAGAAATAGGTAAGCTGATTTGAAATTTTATCAGAAAATTAAAAAAACTCAGGATTAACAAAACAATCTTGAAAAGTATAAACACTGTGGGGTGATTCACACTTTCCAATTTCAAAAGTGTAAAGATATAGAAACAAACACTGTGTAGTATTGGCACACTAACAGATAGATCAACAAAAGAGAATTTTGAATTCTGAAATAAATTCTCACAATTATCTCATTTGAGTCTTAAATAGGTATCAAACAATACAATTTTTAAAAAAGAAATAGAGCTGATACACACACATTGAATTGGTTTAAAAGTCACAATTATCACAGATAAAACTAATAAATTCTTAGCTGTAAATATACTAATAAATTCTTAGCTGGAAATATAGGTGTAATTCTCCATATCTTTGTATTAGCCAGTGTTTTAATATACAAGTAAAAGAATATTTAAATTACAAACAAAATGGACAGAAACATTTAAAAAATTGAAATAACCAAATTTAGAAGAAGTGTGCTTTAAATAAAATTATTAAGACTGTTAAGACAACACAAAGAAGTGGAATTATGTTTGAAAATCACGTCTAATAAAGGACTTATACATAGGTGGCCTCGTTAGGGTTAAGTTGATACAGCTTAGCACTTCATTAAGAGTTTCAATGGATAACAAACAGGTCTTTAGGTTAGTCTATGAGTCTCTCTGTTAGAGATTGTCTTGATATTTGATAAAAGAGTACCCAGTGCAATGCGGGTAGGAACATTCTCTGGGCAGGTGATCCTTGCCTGTCTAGGAAACCTAGCTGAGCATGAGTTTGATGAACAAACAGCAAGCTGCATTCCTCCACGGTAGCTGCTTACAGCTCCTACTTGAGTTCCTGCTTTGACATTTCTTAATGATGGACTGTGTGGGGATTGAATGAGCATGGTCCCCGTAGGCCCATATGTTTGAATACATAGATCACAGTTGGGAAGTATTTTGGGAAGGATTTGGAGGTGCAGCCTTGGTGGAGGACATATGTTATTGGGCATGGGTTTGAGATATCAAAGACTTACTTTGTTCTCGGTGTCGTTCCCAGCTGCCTCCTGTTGTCAGTTTGAGATGTGAGCTCTCAGTTGTTCTTGCCACCATGCCTTCGCTCTGCCATCCTAGACTCTAACCCTTTGTAATTTTAATCCCATTTAAATTCTTTCTTTTTATAAATTGCTTTGGTCATGGTATTTTACCACAACCATACAAGAGTGAATAATGTAGACTATGGCCTGGAGTATAAGCCAAATAAACAAACTCGTTTATGTTGTAACAAGGGAGCCACTTGTTGGTCCCTGGCCGCTTAGCCTTGAAATAACCACACAGAAACTGTATTAATTAAATCACTGCTTGTCCCATTAACTCTAGTTTCTTATTGGCTAACTCTTACATACTAATTTAACCCATTTCTATTATCTGTGTATCACCACGTGGCTGTGGCTTACTGGCTAAAATTCCATCTGGCTCTGGTGGGGGTTACATGCCTTCTCTCTAACTTCTCCTCTTTTCTCCCAGCATTCTGTTTAGTTTTCCCCACCTAGCTCTGTTCCCCTATGGCTCTGCTATAGGCCCACAGCAATTCCTTTATTAACCAACGATATCATAGCTTACGGAGGGGAATCCTACATCACCTCCTTTTCTGTTTAAGTGAAAAGCAAGGATTTAACCTTAACATAGTAAAATTACATATAATAAAACCGGTATTAAACAAGAATTACTGTTACAATATTTATATCTACTTTATCTCTTATCATGACTAAGGAAAACTATATTATTACTATCTACTCTTCAACTCCATCAAAGACTCCAGAAGAATATAATGTTACCTAAATAAACAGGAAGGGCATTGTAAACAACTTCCAAAATTCTAGAATCTGTCCTATTGTTTATCTGTAATTCTTTACTGTTTCAAAGATCTTTTAAAATCATAAGCAGCTTGGTTGCACCGGCTCTGAATGTTGGCTTCACCTCTCTCCACTTTCAAAATGGTGGAGGTACCATTACTGCCAATTCTTGGACCACCAGGTAGGAGCCACGCTCAGCACTTTTAACTCTGAGAACGAGATGCAGCACATACATCCTTTTTATCTGAGAAATAGCTAGATGTGCCATGCAGAGGATTGCGTGGCCTAGAAATATTTTTGTATGGCAGCAGGTCATGCTCTCCTGCCTGTGCACTCCTAGCAGTCCTGATCCTACCACCTGCCCAAGCGGTGGGGGGGGCACTGAGTTGCAGGTATGGTCTCAGCTACTTTCCCAAGCGGGCATATAAGCACACCCCATTTAAGTGCTCCATAGCTGGACTTTCAGAAATCATCAGAGTTTGCACTAGCAGCATGGTCCAGAAAGCCAGCATTTTAAAACTCCCACCTTTTTCCTGCTAACACTGAATCAGGAAAACCTCTTTTAAATGAGACACAGCATGCTGCCAGCAAAATGCTAGCTACCAAGAAACCGTGGTTAACCTTGTTCTTTTGTGTCTAGGACTCCTTTCCAAGCTTTCTCAGGTTTTATGTGGATTTTAGTCCACCATGTTGGAGCACCAATCTGTTGTAATGAGGGGACTGCTTGTTGGTTCCCAGCCGCTTAGCCCCCAAATAATCACACAGAAACTGTATTAATTAAATCACTGTTTGGCCTATTAATTCTAGCTTCTTATTGGCTAACATATTACATATTAATTCAACCCATTTCTATTAATTTGTGCATCGCCACGTAGCTGTGGTTTACTGGCTTAAGTTTTGTCTGGCTCCGGCGGGGCTACATGGTTTCTCTCTAACTCCTCCTCCTTTCTCCCAGCATTACACTTAGCTTTCCCTACCTACCTCTGTTCCCCTATAGTTCTGCTGTAGGCCCAAAGCAGATCCTTTATTAATCAATGATATTCACAGCATACAGAAGGGAATCCCATATCACTTTTATTCCCTATGTGGTTTGGTCAGAGCATTTCACACAGCAACAGAAACTAAGACTAAAATTGGTACCAGGAGTGGGTGTTGCTGTGATGGCCCTGAGCATGTGACTTTCTATTCCTTGTAATATTTTGTTGGAGGGTTGTGGAAAAGTTTAGAACATTGACCTGGAAAAGCCACTGGGTGCTCAGAGCTTAAAGGGACATCCTGTGTGAGCTTGGGAATTAAGAATGGTGAAAGAAATGCAGATGATGGAGGTCAGACATATGAGATTTCAGAGACAAGCAAAAACCCTATCAAAAGTGGGAGAGGGGCCGTTCATGTCATATTTCAGGCTAAGAATCCATGGATGTTGAACAATTAATCAGCTGTCATTTATAAGACACTAACATTAGTGAAGGGAAACCTTTAGTGTTTCACTGAGACAATGTAGTGCTATTCATGCTGGGCCTGAAGAATAAGCTGTGATTAATAAGAATTCAGCACCATTAACTAAAAAAAGGTTTAGTTAAATCGTTTTTGCTTCACTTGTGAAATAGGAAATTACTTGCTCAGTTGGCCAAGAGTTTAGGGCTGCTCCAAGTGGGGCTGGCTGTCTCTTGAGCTTGCAGCAGAGTTAGGGAAAAGGTGAGGAAGAGTCATCTGAGTGGTATTGGTTTGCAAAGGTAAGAAGGAGCCATGGAAATCAGATTAATTATGACACCACATAGAAGGCTCAGAGTCCCAGTGAAGTGGTAAAGCCCAAGTTATACTGAAGAAATAATATATTGGAAATGCCAGGACCATGGAGTGTCTGTCATGGAGGTGCAAACTAAAGCCTATGAAACAAACTCTGTGTGCTGTGGATGGCAGAGATGCAGGAGTGTGGATTTCTAAGCTTTCTGGAGCCACACACCATTCCCAGATATTGGACATTGAACTGTAGGTGCTGGATTCACACTGGTGGAATTTGGTTTTGCTTTGATGCATTTGTTCCTAGGCCCTGGGACTTCCCTTCCAGAATAAGAAGTTTGCAAAACTTTTGTGATTTTTAAAAGCTTGAACTTTTAAAGCATTAGAATTGTTAAAGAGTGTAGGGCTTTGAAAGTTGAAATGTGTTTTATGTTGTGATATTAACATGAGACAGAATATCCTAATTAGTGTTAACTGTCCACTTGCCAAAGAATCTCCTGGAAGAAAATCTCAAGTGAGTTGCTATTGGTCAATGGGTTTGTCAGTAGGGATTATTTTGATTATTAATTGACGTAGAAGGATCTGTCACACTACATGCAGGACCTTTCCCTGGGAAATTGGTCCTAGGTTATATACTAAGGTTTGTTATGCTTGAAAGCAATGTGTGGAGCTGTGAGTTTCATAGTAGTTGTATCAAGTACCTGCTTAAGTTCTTGACATGATATTTATCTCTCTTTTTAAATTTTATTTTTATCATTTAGACAGTTTTCAAATTTAAATATATTTTGACCATATTCTTCCCTTACCTAAGTCCCTTAAGACTCCATCTCCCTCCCAACTTTAATTTCTTTCTCAAAAAAATAAACAAAACCCAATACAATAACAAAACCCCCAAATCAATAAAACAAAATAAAAGCATATACCAAAACAAAAAAAACAACACAACACAACACAAAAATCACCAAATTGTAGGTAAACAAAAACATGTGCATGCACACAACAACATAAACAAAGCAAAACAACAGCCAAAAACGTTGGAGTCCAGTTATAAGCTTGTTAACTACACTTGAACTTGAGGCCTGTTCTTTGAGTGTTTGAGACAGTCTAGTGTCACTCTGTTTGGGAAAAGAGATTTTCCCTGTCTTAGCAGATATAAGTGACAGTTCAGTTGTTAACTTTCACCATAGTAGTTAGGCTTTCATTCATTCATTTATTTCTTAAATATAAAAATATAATAAGATAAAATAAAAACTATCACATTGAAGTTGGATAAGACAAGCCAACAGAAGGAAGAAACATCCCGAGAGAAGGAAAAAGAATCAGAGCCTACTCTCTCTGCATAACGTCTGGCTGTGGATCCTCTGCGACAGGAGGAATCACTGCTGATGACTGAGCAAGGCACTTATCTAGGAGGACAGCAGAATTTCATCAGGAGTCATGTTATGGCTACATGTTGTAGTGATATTTCATTTGCATTTTAATAAAATAAAGCTTGCCTGAAGTTCAGAGAGTAAAACAGCCACACTTATCAGCCTTATAGACCAGGCAGTGGTGGCACACACCTTTATTCCCAGTAGCCACGCTAGTTTGCCATAGAAACCTAGACGTAGTAACCCAGTAATAGAGAATATAAAATGGGAGGAGACAGCTCTCACACACAGTCTTATTCTAAGATTCCTGGAGGCAGGGTCGCCATTTAGAACTGAGGTAGAGGCAAAAGCCAGTGACTAGCTGTTTCACTTTTCTGATTTTCTGGCTGAACCCCAATCTCTCTCTCTGGGTTTTTGTTAATTGTGCTACAACATGTGATGTGGAGTCTGGGAAAGAAAAGGAAGGGAAAAGATTACATTATAGACGTCAAAACTACTGTCTTTGTTACTTCAAATCTACAGCTTTGTAAAGTCTAGGGAATGAAGAGATGATTCATAGATTATAGAAAATTCATTCAGAGGAATCTAGCATAAACTTGAAAAACCCTGAATAATATTAATATTAATAATTAAATAAAGAAAAAATAATGAGAAGTTAAAGATAATATTAAATTTTATGATATAATAGATGTCTTTAAAGGATAAAATTATATTGACATGAAAAATTTTCAGTAAATAATTGTATAAGTTCATAATGAATAAGATTACTATGGAGAATGTATTGAAACCTAACAAGAAAGAATTCTGTGTGTACCAATAAATCCATACTAGGACATCTGGAAGGATGTCCACATAGTCCCCAGGGAAAGAAAATTTGACCTAATCATTATCATACTGAGAAAAACTGCCATACAAGTGGCAACTATGTATTTTCCAACAAACAAGACCCCAGAGACTTTAAATTTCAAGAGCACATCTTTAAAAAACATTAAATAATAATATACAGTTAACCAAGGGAAGAATAATAAATCTGTAGTAAAAGAAATAGTTGTATGTACTGAAACCACATGAGCACAGAAACCTGCAAAACAATTTTGTGATGCCAGGTATGCAACAGAATATAAATACTATCAATTATATTAAGGAGGAAATGTGACCAGCATGGTTCTGAGTGGAGTAGTGTAGAGTAACAAAGGTAGGAACAAAACATCAAGTCACATTTTATTTTACTAAGGCATGGAAATCAATACTAGAGACTAATAGTCAAATTATGGAGGAAGAAGCATATTATTAGTATACTCATGAATTCATTCATTCATTCAACTGGGAGAAATGTCACAAGGCCCTACTATTCAAGAATTAGCACAGGTTAATTAGCAGCAGATGAGAAAAGGAAAATCAGTCTTCTACAGACCCCAGATAGGTCGTGAATTTGACAGAGAGTGTGTGGGGACAAAAGTGGGTTTCAGGAAACAGATGGAGGGGTAAAAATGATATAAATGCAGCAGTAATATGTCAACGTCTCAAAAATTAAAGATTTACACAAACCTCCAAATATTTGTTGAACTCTACTCTTCTCTGAAAGTCTCTAGGATAGAGTAGGGAACAAAGCCAAGGTCTCCCCACTCATATTCGAGTGCAAACTACAAAAAGTCAAAAGGCAAACAAATTCACCTGGAAACATCTGTGTTGAAGGACAGTGTGCAGGGCAGTCGGGGAGGCCACAGCACAGTTCAAAGTTTACTTGAGAAGTTATGGACAGATATATGATTGCTGATTTGGTGGGGGAACAGTTCAGGGAGAGTTCACAGCACAGGATCAAGGTTGAGGCCATAATTGGTTCCAATGAAGATCAGGGCCAAAGGCAGCCCTAGGTAGAGGGGCAGAAGACCAAGAGAGGAGTCAGAGATTCATCCCAATTATAACAGGAAGTCAGCACCAGAGAATGGTGAGCACAGGAATGGTTTGACTTGTGCTTTACAAACAGAATATTCTGTCTTGCAATCAACAGAAAGGCCAGTCAACAGGGGACCGCAGTGGTGGGAGAGGTGCTACTGGTCTAGCCTTGGTGAGATGGATAAGGTGGTGATAATAAGGCCTCACTTATGGCTGTGCAATGATTGCTGAGGGTTCTGTGAGATGTGGAGCAATTCAGAAGAAGGGAGTCTGGCATTTCTGCATGCCTACTTGGGTGTATGGTGTATTTTACATTGAGATGACAAAGACTGGAAGAAGTGGGTAGGTCAGGACAATATTGAGATGTCTAAATGAGCCCTGAAGTCAGGTTTTAACAGTAAGTTGTATACATATATTGTGCTCAGGGAAGAGAGTAGTTTTATGGGATAAATGTGGACGTCATTAGCATATAGATGGTATTAAAGCCTAGGGCAGATCTGTGGTGCCATTAACAGTGAAAATCATCCTATGACAAGCAGAATATGCACGGGAGCAATGTATGGGTATGGATCTTAGTAGAAGTTTTTCTCCAGTCAGTGAATTTGTCAGTTTATCAAGAAAAGATGCAGTGAATCCACTCAAAGTATTCTTATGTCACCTTAAATGCCATCAATAGTCATGCTCTAATATTAGGTCTTATCAAGAGATTTAGACTTGGGAGATGGCTCAGTGAGTAAGGCTCTTGCTGTTATTAGTTCATTTTCTGTTGCTGTGATAAAATACAATGACCACAAGCAACTTCAGGAAGAAAGGGTTTATTTTGGCTTATGGTTCTAAAGGGATAGAGTCCATCATGGCTGATAAGGCATGGCATGGGGACAGGAGCAGGAAGTAGAGAGGTCATATTTCATCCACACAAAGGAAGTGGGTAGCAGGGCAGAGAATGTAGCGAAACCATGAACCTTTAAAGCCCACCCCTAGTAACATATTTCCTTCAGCAAAGTCCCACCTCCTAAAGGCTTCATAACTTCCCCACACAGCACCACTATCAGGGGACCAAAAGTTCAAATATATGAGCCTATGGGGAACATTTCTCATTCAAGTCACTATTCCACACAAGCATGAGGCACTGAGTCTCCTTTCCCATTATGCATATAAATAGGCTTGGTAGGCATGGCAACCCACCTACAATCTTAGCACTTTGGGGGCTAAGACAAGAGAACTCCATAGCAAGCTGGTCTGGTAGGTTAGCTGAATTTGTGAGCTCTGGGCTCACATGAAGGACTTTACCTCATCATATAAGGTGGGTAGAGAGAAATGGAATAAGACACCCAATAACAACCTCTGGCCTTAACACACACCTGAACACATGTGTATCCCCATACATGTGAATACCTATACGGATATGCATGCACGCTACACACATACAAACACAGGCAAAACAACAACAAAAACCAAAACCTTGCATCTTCAGAGATACATTGAAATTGATTCATCAACTTGCACAGTTCAGTGGAATCTGCCTGCAAGTAGTTATTTGAAACTCTAAATTTGGTGGTGGGCTCCTTAGCTACACAGAAAATGATGCCATTTATCCAAGATAGTGCATAAATAATTAGAAAGAAAACAATTATTTTACATTTCTGATAGTAAAGTATTATGAAAATCAAATTCAACCCATTCAGAATAATACTCGCTCACAGCATACAAAAACCAGTTGCTATCACAAAGAACAAACAGTTCTTCCAGAGTACAGATAGAATGTACTTCCAGAAGACAATAAATATAACTGGCTTTTAGCTTTACTTTAGCTGTTAATTTTGTTCAGAAAAAACCCAAATGTATACCTTTTGCTTAAGTAGTTAATAATTGTGCATATTCATTATAACATATGCATTAAATGTTTTAAAAGGAGTTCACTATAATTGCTCTAATAAAAAATGTGATTATTAGGTATCATTATTATCTAATTTGGTTGGCTAATTACTTCTTAAAAATGAAAATAAGTCTTACTAATGTGATGTTAATTAGTAACTCAGCTATTGTTCTTTTTTATAAGTGTATATGAAAAAATCTGCTATTTCCCAAGTCCACTTTCCCAGCACCTTAAACAATTATCATCTTATACTCCATTTCTGATAATTAAGTCAAAAGCTGGAATACTACCACTTTTTGTTAAAGTGCAACTATGCTGTCACTACATAACACAAAACTAGCTAAAAATAATTTTAAAAATTCAAGCCATTGCTGGGCGGTGGTGGCACACAACTTTAATCCCAGCACTCGTGAGGCAGAGGCAGGCGGATCTCTGTGAGTTTGAGGCCAGCCTGGTCTACAAGAGCTAGTTCCAGGACAGGCTCCAAAGCCACAGAGAAACCCTGTCTCGAAAAACCAAAAAAAAAATTCAAGCCATTAATTAGTTAATTTGATCAGGTGCTGTACATTGACTATTTTGGAATCTCTTCACTTGGAGTTAATACCTGATTTCTTTTTATGTCACCTTCATACTTCATTCTCATGACATTGAAACTTATCTAAAAACTGAACATTTCAGCAGCCCCTTTGGATAGTTCCAATGGGCTACATCCAGGGAATATGAAGCATGTACATCACACCTAGCTGCCACCTGAGTCCTGGGATCACTATTCCAGCAGTGGAACAGGACACGTTCTTAAGTCATTCCCATTACACCATGGATGCCTCACCCTTGGTAAAACTGTTTTTAATAACTTGATCCCTAGCTGGGGACATCCCTGGGAACACCTGGGATCCCCTCTAGAGACAAGTTTCTTGCCAATCTTAAAATGACTCCCTTAATGTAGATATCTTATTCCCTTCTCCAATATCCACCCTTCCTCCATCTCCACCCTCCCACAACCCCAGGCTCTCCCCAGTTCTTCCCTTCTCCCTTCTTGCCCCCTCCCCTTCGCCTACCCCCACCTAGAACCCCTACCTCCACCCCCATCTCCACACCCGTGCTTTCAACTTTTGCCTGGCAATCTTGTTTGCTTCTGACTTCCAGGAGGATCTATATATGTTTTTCTTTGGGTTCACCATATTATTTGGGTTCTCTAGGCTTGTGAGCTATAAGCTTAATGTCCTTTGTTAATGGCTAGAGTCCACTAATGAGTGAGTACATACCATACTCATATTTTTGGGTTTGGGATATCTCACTAAGGATAGTGGGCAGCAGAGGAGAGGGTGCCTGAACTGACCTTGTCCCATAGTTACATTGTTGAATATCTTGATCGTCACCATAGAAATTTCGCATGATGGATGGAGATAGAGCCAGAGACACACATTCACATCAGAGCAAGGGATTGAGCTACCAAGGTCCAGTGGAAGAGCAGAAGAAGTGGACAAGATGAGCAAGGAAGTCAGGACCATGAGGGACTGGCCCACTAACAGAGACAGTGTGCTTAATTTATTGGGAGCTCATCAAATCCAGCTGGAACAGAACTGAATGAGCATATGCCCAGACCGGACTCTCTGAATGTGACTGCCAATGGGGACTGACTGAGAAGCCAATGATAATGGCACTGGGACCTATCTCTTCTGCATGTATTGGCTTTTTGGGAACCTATCCTATATGGATGCATACCTTCTTAGACCGAGATGGAAGGGGGAGGGCCTTGGGCTTCCCACAGGGCAGGGGGAGGGCAGTGGGGTAGTGAGGGAGCAGGAGGGCCTGGGACAAGGGGAATAAATGTAAATTTTTCTTTAAAAAAATAATAAAAAATAAAAAATGGTATACTAATTTACCTGAATCTTTCTGTAAATAAAACATTACATTGAACACCAAAAAAAAAATTACTTGATCCCATAAGTGAAAGCCCCACCTCAAGCATTCACCTCTACTGACATCACACCTCAGGGATGGGTTTCCACTTTATTGTCCTTACATCAGTCACTTGACCATGTAGTCTTTCCATTCTGCTTTTTGAAATCCTTGTCAAAGCATTAAAGCCCCTCTAAACTACCCCTTCTTCCCATTCCATGCCTTGACTAAGGTCCCCACGCTGCTTCCTCTGCAGCACTTAGGAAGGGGTGGGAATTTCTGTTTATGGCTTGGATGGCCCAGTACATCGATGTGGCTAGCTTTCTAAAGCCTGGTTCTTAGTTTTTATTCCTGTCCAAATGCTTTCCTTAGGTTACTCATGTCATTCAGTTTGTCATCTGTATGTCTCTCCTGGCTATCGATTCTTCCAGGGTTCATGTGTACTACTAAGAATTTTAGAAGCTCATTTGGGTCTGCGTGCTAGACTTCAGATCAAACATTTGTGAATATGTTTCATAATTATAAATGCCTTAGATTTTACTCTATTTTTAAATATTTATTATGTACTAGTTAATGAATTAATGTGTGTGTAAGTGTATATATATGCCACATCATACATGTGAAAATCAGAGGATAACTTGAAGGAGTCAGTCTCTCTTTCTACCATGGGAGTGTGAGTCCTGGGAATTGAACTGGGGTCATCAGTCTTAAAGGCAAATGCCTTTATTCACTGAGGCATCTGTCCTGTCCCTTGATTATAACCAGTGCTTTGATTATAAAATAATATTCCCTTCTCCACTCCAGTTGTTGATCCATTTTACATTTTTGCATTCTTAGTATATCTCATTGGCATTTCACTTCTCCAGCTACAAATCTCTAATCCAAACATCTTGAGTTCTTGTCATAACTATTCTTGTACAGCTCATTGCTCATACAATCAATTTTTGCTATATCTATATCCACATGTCCCTTGCCTTTTTCAACCACCATTTCTGGATTTCTCATCTACTCTTCTACCCCAAAAGTCATTTTAGGGACTCACAGACTCTATGTAAGTAAAGTTCCTGCATCTTTTGTTAGTTCTTGTCCTGCTGGACGTTCAGTTTTTCCCTTTTACACTCACTGTCTTCTATTGACTTGTTGGTGCCAGATGCTTCCAAGGTGCACCTTCCTGTTGAAGTGAGTTCTTTTTTTCAAGAAACAAATGTTGGAAGATCTCACCAATGGATTTTAGGCATTCTTCCCTTCATGTTCTATGAAGACACTCTCAATGAAGGAGGTAAGAACCTATCCCCATATGAAGCTGTTTTGGCTTGCATAGATGCCCCCCAAAATGTGCTCATCTCTCAGAGCCTTCCTTCCACAATCCAGAGGGAACTGTGCAACTTACTGCCTGCTGCATGCATTGGGTATCACAATCCCACATCTAATGCAGCACTGTGAAATACAAAATCCTGGGTTTCCATCACGATCCGGTCATCTTAGAGCACCCACCCCCATGTCACATGTGTAAACTATAAAGTGAGGGTCATCTCCCATGCTTCATTTCTCTTCTTCTTGCTTCCCCAAACCACTGGTTCATGGCATCCTGGCCCTTTTTCCTCCCAAATAGCTGTTGCAGGGATGGACTCTATTAATAACTACAATCCCTGCTGTGGCACAATCTCACTATCATCTCTCAGCTGGACTTCTCAATAGGATCCCAATCACTCAGGCCTGGCTTTAATCAGTTCTCAAGGCTAGAGGCAATGTAGTCTTTAATTACAAATTGGATCATGCCAGATACCTCTCTAAAATTTCACTGGATTCCCATCATCTTAAAATAGTTTTCATTTTTCTCATCTTACCATCTCCTTAGCTCACCATTGCCTGTGCACCTCCTCAAATTATAAATTATTTACTTATATATTGCATATTTATTTAGCCTCTCATTCTCCACTCTTGTAACTCTACTTACCTGAAATACTTGTTTTCCTGTTTACAGTGTTAATGCCCATGGGAACTTTAGATTTCAGGCTACCCTTTATCCTCCAACATGAATCCATTGGTCCCCAAATAGAAGTTCCATGAGCTTCCATCCTCCAATCATATCTGCCTTTAGAATCAACTCCTAGTTTAAACCAGTCCAATCACTGGTTTACATTTAGTAAAATGGCTATCCAGTTACCCTCCCTTTCCACTAAATGCACAGGTTAAGGCAGAGACTATTTTAGATAGTGTAGTTACTAACTACACTATCCAGACCAGTGAATATCCCCTCATGCATTCAATAGGTGAATACAAATACCATGTGCAGACTCCAGCTCTTTCAGTAGGGAGGAGGTAATTGCATAAACAAAGTCAGGTTACCCAGTCATATACTTTATAAATACACCAAAGTCCTCATTTTTCCATTATATTCTCAAGAGTTTCACCCTTAAGCCATTGCTTTAAGTTGGTAGTGAAATAGGATTTCAATATCCATGCCTCAAATAGTCTGTTTTAATCAGTAAACATTACTCTGGGATGAATAGAGTCTAAAAATTTAGATACTGAAGTTCTAATCCTCAATATCCAAAATATCTCTTATTTGGAGATAGGGTCATTACAAATACAATTAGTAAGTATAAGTTCATTTGAGTTGGTTCTAATATAATAGGATTAGTGTCTCCATAAAATTATAGAGACAGTTAAGTACCTAGAAATAATGGCATGTGAACATGAAAGCAGAGGCCAGGGTGATGTTTCTACCAGCCAAAGGATGCCAAAGGTTGTCACAGACCACCACAAACTAAAAGTCATGGGGCAGATTCCGCCTCATCTCTGAAGCTCTGTGAAAATGTCACACCCTGCTGACTTATAAACCACAGAAACTTAGTTTCTAATCTTGGAAGCTAGGAAGTCCAAGAAGCAGACCCTGGTAGATTTGTTGTCTAGAGAGGGCCACTTTATTTTTTGACTGATTCCTTGCAAGGCAGAGGGGACTAGATCGTTCTCTGGCATTTACCTCCTGTGATGACCATACTGGGAGCTAGGGATTTAACTTGTGAATGGAAGACAGTTTTAATCAGCCTTATGGACATCAGCTCCCTGGATATCTGGATCTCAGGTTGCAGCACTCAGGGAGTCATAGTTCAAAGCTGCTCCATCTGGTGCTTTGTTTTGTCAGCTCCTGAAGGCTATCCCGGCACCAAAGCATTTGATGTCTTTTTCATTTGGAGAGAAGTGAACAGCTCCCCCTTTTCTGCCTCTCTCATTCTCTTCCTCTTCCTCCCTTCCTTTCCCCTACCTTGAAAATGTTACTAACTAATGATGCAAGACTACTAGTGAATTAATTTTCCTTAAAGAAAACCTGTATTTCTCTGGAAAGCACCTCAATTGTCTCTTTTATAAAGACAATTCATCTTTTCCATGCATGTACTTCATGTATCTGGACAGAAAGAACACCATGGGATCAGTAATCTCTTATCTTCTGCAGGCTCTGGTCTCTTCCATCTATTTTTACCAGATGTTGGACTAAGCAAATTGGTTAAAATATAATGTGCTACATTTCTGGCATTGTGGCAAAGCCTAAGATAGACAACTTCTAAAGCAGGAAGTCTTTGTTTGGGTTCATGATGTATGAAGCTTAAACTCACTGTGAGGTGGCTTAATTTCTCTATGGACAGCTCTGAGGCTAAGATCATAAGACTCCACATGGCATATTTAAAAAAATTCTCTTTGAGAAAGTTAATAATAAGTGATATAAAATATTTAAAGTCACAAGTTTCAATCAAGTAAAATCAAATATATTGAAAATAAATAAGCTCTAAAAATCTAAATTTGCAGGAAAAGCAATTAAAATATAATTTCATAAACATGTTACTAATGACATAGCCATATAATTCCCAACTTGCCAGAAAAACAATCAACATAATTTAGACTTCTCTACTAATGTCCAACATTACACACTATTTTCTTGATTAGACCCCTAAGGGTTCTTTGCGTGAGCACCAAGCTCTTTTCTTTGGTAAATGTGTGCTTTGTGTATTTGGCAGATACTAGAGTTACTGCTAATATATTCAGCATGGTTTGAATATTCAGATAAAGAATATGTTATTTCAAATTATATGATCTAAAAAGATGAGAGCTGACTGATTCAGCTCTTTTTATAAATATATTTATTTTTAATAAGTTTTAATAAATACATTCAAATGCAATTCACTCCCATAGTGAGATGGATGCCTACACTTTTCCAACTAGGGTTAGGCTGTATTCTCCCTCAAAAGCAACACCTGTTCTCTGGGATGACAATGTGTAGGCATCCAAATGGGAGTGAAGAGGAATCTGTCAGCGACATATGGAGCTATGTAGGTACTTAAGCTTTAAGCTTCCTGATTTTCCCGTATTTTAGGTTCAGCTCTGGTCTCAGTAGGATTCACTTTTTTTTTTTTTGTAACTGTCTTTTAAAGTCATTCAATAGGGATCTAATCATGGGAGTCTGAGAAAGGTTCCCATCAGAGAAGCACCAGACTTAGAAGGCTCAGACAAACAATGTCATCACCTCCAAGCATTTGTGGTCCATAAGCATTGTCGTGACCCTGGCCACAGCCACCAGTACTGAGTACTGCACATCCAGTCTATCATTCTATTAACAATAATCTGAGTGGCAGGGAACTTATCTGACATTTCCCCAGCAAAAATATTAAATTTGAGGCTTGGTGTTAGATGTGGTTAGTGCCATTTACTCTTAAGGACAGCCTCAGAGTTGGGCAGTGGTGGCGCACGCCTTTAATCCCAGCACTCAGGAGGCAGAGGCAGGCAGATATCTGTGAGTTCGAGGCCAGCCTGGTCTACAAGAGCTAGTTCCAGGACAGGCACCAAAGCTACACAGAGAAATCCTGTCTCAAAAAACAATAATAAAAAGAACAGCCTTGGACTATCCAAAGGAACCAGGCATAGGAGCTGGACTTCCACAACTACAGAGACAACTTGAAGAGCTCTTCCACGCCAGAGAACTGATCTGAAGAGGCAAAGCATCAGCGAGCGTGGGCCACATAGGGAAAGCTTGTCTCTAAAATCTCAAATACACAAATAGAAATGGAGAAGTAACAGCTTATTTTGCAGAGTGCCAGAAATTTCTTATGTTTCCCAAATAACATTTCTCACTTCACAAACATATTTGAAAAAAAAAACAAAACAAAACGCACTCTGGGAATCATAGTGGGCAGCCTTATTACTTAGTGGGCTCTGCTTCCTCTACTCCCCTCCCAGTCTTATCCTAAGAAGCTGTACTCTTTGGACAGGACAAACAGAGAACAGCTCATTAAAGTGGCACCTGGAATGAGCTCAGATGCTCACTAAGACAACTTGAGGAAAATGTAAACTGAATTTCTCACTTGCAGACAGCAGCAATGAATGCATTTTCATGCGTATTATTTTTTGATCCTGGGTACCTTGTCAATAATTCAGACTGAAACCAGCAATTACTCTTAAAGACCAGCAGGTAGGAAACTGTACCTCCAGAGTAAATAATATTTGGATTTCTGGGTTATAGATATAACTTTGTAGAGATATAAATATTAATTTCAGAAATAGTAGTATCATATTAAAGATTTTTCTAAACATGTTAATGTTTAGGTCATTTGCATTACTGTTTCAAAATATGTATGTATCTGTTAGTTAACCATATTTATTGAAGCAGCTGTGTCTGTTCTACTGGACTGCCTTGCAAATGATTTCTGTCTTCATCTCAAACAGGGAGGACCAATATCAAATCCAGAAAGGCAATTTTGCAGACTGACATTTTGTGCCTTCAAAAATTTCTGTGCACCTCTGTGCTCCTCTGTGCCTGTCATTCAGAGCTGCCCCAAGATTAGCTGTCTATATTCTGTCTCATCCTCTACCACTTTCATTTACAAATATTTGATGATCAATAATTGTACATGCCAAAAGATCCCTTGAACATCATTCAGAGGAATTATACAAGGTGTATGGAAATGTGGGTCTGTGGCATAAGGAAGTAGGAAAAAATTGCTACATCCAAAATCAGTCTCCTGTTTGCACACTGGGCATTATAATAAGGGAATAGGTTCGACTTTCAAGGAGGCTTCACATGTCTCAGAAGCAAAGGGTAATAACACAGTCCAGTTTCCAGTCTGAGATTTCTAAATAAGGAAAGCAGTTGAAGAAGGCTGACTTCCAGAGACACAGAAGACAGGAAATTTTAAGGCAGCTTTGAAGATACATTTTTCAAAACACATTTTTCTATTGAAACGTTGGTTCTTATGAGTATTTTTAGCTTCTCCATTAAGTAGATCAATCAAAGAATGCTGGAAAAATTTAAATCAAATTCTGAAGAGTCCAAATTTAGTCATTTAACTGTTTTGTAAAAACACCTATTCTTTCTAACTTTGGGGATTGTTAAGAAAAGGATTGGAGAGAGGTTACATTAATTTACAAACTACCAAACTAAAATCATTAGAGAAAATGCAAAAAGCTATCATCTGAGCCTTTTTATATATAGGGAAGGTGTTTTCCCCCCTCCAGGTTTCCCATTTATTTATATGCCCAAATTTATAAACATTTTAGCAACACATAAGTAGTAATTTATTTGACTTTTGTGGGTTTACACAGTTTTACTAATTTTAAAGGGCATTATATTAAATTCTATTTTCTCCTCCCTTTCCTTCATGTTTCAGTATTTATTAGATGCTCATGAAACTAAGGTCAGGGTTCCTTAGGATGAACTAAAGAGTACCAACTAGTTCATCTGGGGCAAATGTGTGCTGTAACAGTGTCTTAGTTACTTTTCTGTGAGAAGACACCATGACCAAGGTAACTTGTAGAGAAGTAGTTTCAGAGAAGTATATCACTGACCATTATGTTAGGGAGCATGGCAACAGGCAAGCAGGAACAGACGTGGAGCAGCAGCTGAGAGCTCCCATAGTGAGATAACCATGAGCCATAAAAAGCTAACTGGGATGGCACAGACATCTGAACCCTCAAGGTCCCATTTCATTGACACACCTCTAACAAGGCCAACCTCCTAATCCTTCCCAAATGGTTCCACCAACTAGAGACCAAATATTCAAATACATGAGCCTATGGCGGCCATTCTTATTCAAACAGCAACGCATGGTAAAGCTGTACTGTTCCTAGGCTTACTTTTTTTCCTTGAAGTTTTATTCCCTAGTATCTGGAGGATGACCCTCTTTAAAACACTTGGATTATTTAATGAAAAACAGCTACATATTAATTCCATAAAGAAAAAGGAGTTATTTGGGTATATCTTCTAGTTTTTTATATTAAAACTTTGTCACGAATCTTTTTTTTCATTGCAAAATATGGTACAACTTTCTAGTATATGAACTTTTAAGATTTAATATATGTCCAAAGCAGGATTTGTTATTGTTTGGTGTTATTGTTGTATAATGGTGAGGAATAGAACTCAGGACCTCACACATTCCAGGCAGCACTATTATATCTCCAGCTCCAATAGATTTTTAAAGGGAACTGAAAATGCATGAAAATATATCTTTAAGATTTTGTGCTGTGTAGATCTGAAACCTTCTGCAAACAATTTCTTCTCTCCACACTGGAATAATGTGAACAGTAATCTAGGAATCTGCTCTGGAAAGCGATTCATTCCTATGCTGTAAAAATAGCAAGATATGTAGCAGTTGCTTTGAATAACATTTGTTTCCTAGGTGGACATTTCCATCACAGCTTACCTCTCTGCTGTCACTGGGATCTCCCTTACTCTAAATGGAGGACTACTAACCTGTCAGGCAGCAGACTAGTCAGGAGAGCATTGCTTTTCTTAAGTTAGAGGTCCACGCATGAAGTCCCTACTCAATGGAGTATAAACATTACTCAAGGATTTAAAACGCTGAGAACCCATTTCTTTATGCTATCTCATTGACACTTTTTAAATTCAGAATCAGTCTCAGGGTCACTACAGCATGTAAAGAGCAGGATGCTAAGCACAAAAGTGAAAGCCACTCCAATGTGTAATGAGCAGTTGAGGTTTTCGCTATTCCAAGTCGTGATTGCCTTCATAGAACAGGTTTGTTGTGAAGCCTTCTGTTTAGAGAGCACTCTCAGAGGAACTTGCATAAAGCATTTTAAGTGGTACTGTAATAAAAACACAATATATTCGAACACTAAATACATACAAGCTTGAAACAGCACAGAGCTTTGACAGTTCCTGAAGCTACTGCTACCTTCACATTTTCTTTTTCAGTTCACACTTATAATGTATTACTTTTACTCGTTGGCAGACGACAAAACTCTCCATCTATGGAATGATGGAATGCATCCAACTGATCAGGATGAATACTCTTTTTGTGTCTAGAAATAGTCTCAAATATAGAACTAATGAATGGTATAACACTTGTATACTTACTAAAAGAAATTAAGGCAAACCATAACACAGTGATAATCACACTTAAAATTTTAGAGTTATGTCATTAGAAACAGACTGGAAATGGAACAGCTCAAAGGTTCACCAACAGATGTATGGGAAAGTAAATTATAGTAAATACAAAATATAAATATATGCAGTCACAGAAAAATGCAAAATTCTAACAATTACTTTGTTTTGATAAAATTAAATTTGTTAAAAATAAAAATTATTATGCTCATGGAGGTGATGAAAATACATAAGGAAATATGCCTTGCTTTCCATTATATGTAGAATATTCATATGCATGTGTGTGTGAGAGAGTGAAAGTGGCTTCCTCCTAGTGTTGATTCCTGAATTTAGTGTTGGTATCATCTTAGGGTTTCTAACACTGTTATGAAACACCACAAAAAAAATCAAATTGGGGAGGAAAGGATTTAGTTGGCTTACACTTCTACTTTGTAGTCCATCACTGAAGGAAGCCAGAACAGAAAATCAAACAGGGCAGGAACATGGAGCCAGGAGCTGATGCAGAGGCCATGGAGGGATGCTGCTTATTGGCTTGATCCCCACAGCTTGCTCAGCCTGCTTTCTGATAGAACTCAGGATGACCAGCAGAGGGATTGCACTACCCACAATGATATGGGCCCTCCCACATCAATTACTAATTAAGAAATTACCCTAATTAATAAATTTCCCTATAGGTCTGCTTAGAGCTTGAACTTATTGAGGCATCTCAATTAAGACTCCCTTTTCTCCAGTGATTCTACCTTTTGTCAAGTTGACACAAAAGAAGCCAGCACAGGTTTATAGTGAAATCTACTGCTCATGTGTGTCTAATCACATCCAATGGCAAAAATGTACCAGACAGAGTACATATCAACATGGGGGAATTAGCGACCAGGAAGAAAATAGGAAGAAAAATATGTGCATATATTAAAAATGTTCCATGAAAGTAATGGGATTCACATTTTCAAATGTCCGAATGATGAAATCAGAGTGAAGGTGTATGCAGAACAAAGTGATCTACATAAACAAAGGTAGGAAATCCAGAAAATGTCAATGTAATATCAAAGCTTGAGAAAAATTTGGTTAACTAATTTATCTGATATGGACAAGGATCTCAGCACTTTAAGTTATGGTATAAACATCCTTATGATGTATACATTACTTTGAGGAAAAGAATTGGCCACTATCAATCTTTAATGTTTTGGGTAAGGTTATTAGTTTTATACCAGTGTCTTTGACCTTGAAGAAAATGGAATTGATTGAAGGGAGCTGGAGAGGATGAGAAGTAGAACCTGGTATATAAGCAGCTTTCCTCTAGAACTGAACTAGGTAGGAGGCTTGAGGCTGTGCCCTGAAAGTGAGGGATGTTGAACTAACTGAAGAATGAGCACAGAATAAAGCTCCCAACATTGCTTTGCTCACTGCTGTCCATATATCCAAAGTTGATGACTATTAGACATGGGGAATGTCAAGTTTTCTTCTGTCCCCTACACAAATTCCAAGGGTACCAAAGACAAGTTCATATCCAGGTATGAAATGCTGTGGTCTCACATATACCAATGATTTAAGCATGGATACGTATGGAAAGCACAGTATTCATCTGAGCTTTATAAACGGCAAAGAAATCAAATTGAAATGTAGCCAACAGCTGTCTCTTTCTAAGGGTGTGTACTTATACAGGTATGACCCTTCAAGAGAAAAACAATGAAAGAACAAAAATACTTGGAGGAAATATTATACAAACCAACAAAAAGAAAAAAAAAACTCAAAATAGTAGAAATAAAACATCATTAAAAAGGATTCACAGAATAAATAAGAATAAATAGAAGATGATTAAGGAAAAACCGAAACAACAAGAATAGATTAAATCCACAGTGTTCAGATGATAGGAGAATGTGGTAATAGAGGAGGGGCATGTGTCACCTCCTCCTAGAATCAAAGAAGTTACTCAAATGTCTAAGAGTCTTTTCTCATTATCGTGTGACATTCTGGTAGCATTGTTTACCTAGTGAAATAACTTGAAATATTATCCTTGAAGGTATTTTTCTCCAAGTGGGATTTCTTTCCACTTCTACATAGTATTCTTACATGTGTCAGCCCCTGAGGACAAACTGATGGTCTCAGAGGCTATAAGGCACCAACTGTGAGCTTTGAAAAACAGTCATATTTACTCCAGTGGCAAGTTACTCCTGGGAAAACAGGCCAGGGAAAACTCATGCAGTCTATGAGAGTCAGTTTTTTACATATTATATTCATTTTAGTCATCAAGTACCTTTCTGGCTTTTCACTTCCTTCAGGAGCCATCCATTTACCCAGCTGTGTCACAGTCATTAAAAATGGTCGCGACCTCTGCATACACAGAAGTGCAGCTTCTTCATGGTGCAATGGTCAGATCAATGGGGTGAAATCACCTCCCAAACATAATGTTTGCATACGCCAGGGTGCTGTCTGGAACATTTACTGTGTTTCCAAACATTTTAACACATTAACTAGGGAACATGTTCACAGCACATGGTCTTACATTCAGTTAAAAATGTGTTTCCCCACAGTTTCTGTGCACAGAGCTATTAAACCTACTAACTACTTCTTTATTTTCATCGAAGCCTTTCAGAATTCTGAAAGCAGCTTAGTCTGTCCTTATGTCACCACTCCCATAATTCCTCCAGCAATTCATCATGTCTTCAAAACGAGTCAATAAGTTTTAAATAGCACTCTGGAATAGACAACTACAATACTGTGTCTATGTTCCACTAGTGCCAAACCCAGGGGGACTGAGATCTTTTGATTGGAATGTATCTCTTTTATTAATTCAGCCAAGGCTTATAATAGCTTTTTGACTGACGGTGTCACAGTGTTCTATCAGCACCTTTCAAATGTGTTCAGGAAGCAGGGCTTTGAGAAATCACAGGGCCCCCTGCAAGACAGGACAATTCTGGATGGCATCCATTATATCTTTTGATTCAGAATCAATTGTGCTAACCAAAAATACTGCCTATATTAAATATATCTATTTTTCCCATCTCTGAATGACAGAATTATCTCAAGAATTATGATTCAGCATTTCCTCCCTCTTACCCTTTATAGGAGTAAGATAAAAGTATTGGCAGAAGTACATATAATTGTAGGGAAAAGCCAATTCAATATACCATAAGATATTGCAAAATGATCAACACCATTAACTTTTTTAATAGCAAAATTCCTCATTTTGCATTTAGAAAAACAGTACTCCAGAGAACTCAGAAACCGCTACCTAACTTTGCCGGTCTTATTTTCCTTCTCGTTTAGTAAGGTCCTTGGTTAGATGATTTTAAAGAAATAATTCTTTTATATTTTGAAATTATAATATAGTTACATAATTTCTCCCTTCCCTTTCCTCCCACCAAGTCCTCCAATATTAACCTCATCGCTCTCTTTCAAACTCATGGCCCCTTTTTCATTATTTGTTATTCCATACACATGTGTTGCATACATATTTTACATTATATATATTTCTAAATTCACATGTACAACCTGCTTAGACTTTATAATGTAACTTTTATATATGTTTTCAAAGCTGAGCACTTGGCCCTGGATAACCAAGTGGAGCACTCTTTCCTGGGGCAGACTATGTCTCCTGCTCTCAGCATTCCTTAGTTGCCTGTCGTTCTTTGTGTAGGGTTGAAGCCTCCTGGATTTTCCTAGTATATGTTAGAACATCTTTTTGCAACAGATAGAGACTATTACAAAAACCCACAATCTGTCAAAATGTAGACTTGTGGGGCTAAGACCCAAAAGAAAAAAATATCTAATTGAACTTTTCCACCTAAGGATCATCCATTATTGGGAAAGAAGTGATGGAAAAATTGTGTTACAGAATATCAGGAGTTTACTCTAAGATTGTGTCTCCTATACCATGAAGTCTCAACAACATGACTGTCCAAACATAAGCTGAACATGGTTAGATAATTTTATTATTTCTTAGTCAATTTTATGTATTCTAGGAGCTTCCATGATATAGGTAGTTTAAACAACAAGAATTTATCTCTTGTATTTCTCAAGACTGAGAAACTCAAGGTCTCTTGGTTTTGTACCTAATCAGGGCCACCTTGATGATTCAGAGGACCTCCTTTTTGCTGCATCCTGAAATGTTACAGAATGAGTAGGCCCTTTGCTCTTTCTTATGGGGACACTCTCCTAGGTTTTAGGAAATTGTTAAGAAACAACAGCACATCTAAAGCTCTTGTGTGACTTTTCCTGGGGAGAAGTGAACATACGCCTGTTCACTGATGACTGATAGTTCTGATGGCAGATCAAAAGAAAAGAAAACTACTATCTCCTAATTAATCTTGATAAATCAATGAGTTTATTGGGGTCACTCACAGGAGCAGCGATGAGGTGTCACTTCAGGGAGCCTAGCTGATTCAACCAAAGCTGTGTCACCAAATTCTGCTGTGGATATAGATGACTGCTGAAAGCTGCATCCCTGGAGCTCGCTGTCCAAATGTGGGCAGTTTCACTGAAGACAGCCTTGTCTCTTTGGCCATTGCTTACATTTTTGTGTGTAACCCTGGGAAGGGAGTTTCTCATGAATCTTGTGACTTTCTGAGCTTACTTGGATGGCTTGTGAGCATCCTGATCTTTGTAAGTTATTTTTTAGCTTATGAAATCTTAAGGAGTCCTTTAGCTCCTTCCTCCCCACTTACCAAGAGGAAAGAATGTTTCAGTTTATAGGAAGTAGTGTCGGGACAGAAATAGATTTTCTAAACACTCTTACATTCTATCAGGGAAGCAAAGCAGAAGAGTAAACATGGGCTGAGCAAGGTAGTATTGGACATTCATGACCTGTCATGAAGCAGGAAAAGGAGTTGCTAAATGTGAGTATGGGGGTGTCGAAACATCCCTGAGAGGAGACTATCTAAGCCAAAGAACAGGTATCAAAGTCTGAGGTGAAATGACTGGTGTACACAAATAGCGGAGAAAGCAACCTGTTTAGATAGAATGAATGGAGCCCAAGAAAATTGGAGATGAAGTTCAGGAAACCACAGGGCACAATTAAGTAGGTTCTAGTTGATAATAAAAAAAAATCCTTTGTATTCTCTGAATTCATTAGAAATTATGAAGCTTGGGCAAGATAGGGATTATAGATTATGAGTATTTTATAACCCACTCTAACTGGGGTATTGAAAATAATCTGGAAAGAACAGGGAAGAAGAAAAGGCACAGTGTGGGGACTGTTGCCATAGCTGATGTGAGAGATGAGAGCATAAACCAGTGGAGACCAGGAAGACTGTCTGAGTCCTCTCATTTGGAGATAGACTCAGGATTATAGGCCTCTGCATTCTGAACAGATATGTCATTAATTCTAAGTATTTTTCTAACAGTAGCCATTATCTAATAGGTTTTAATATTATTATTTGCATTGAATTGCTTTATGTCTATATCTAAGAGTTTCTATAAAACCTCAGACTGGCTTATATCATGAGTGGGCTAATGTACTTTGCACACATTGCTGTGACATTTAAATGCTTAAATGAACATTTGCTATCTGAGTAAGAGCTGCTCATTCCATTTGCCAGTTTAGTTGGCCTTAAGTCCGTTCATCAATCTAGTGCTCCTGTGGAGGAGGATGAAGACATTGACATATTATTCTGTCAAAGAAAGGATTCGAATTTCATATGATAGGCACAAGTGAGAAATATGGTATGAAATTAAAACATTTTAAAGAATTTTTTAGTTGACTTACATAGTCTCAAGTCAAGAGGAAATATGTACATGACAATTTGCATTGTGTGACTTGGAACTGACAGGCTAAGGGGGGGGTGCTTTGTAAGCATAGTGAGGGATGGTAGGGAATGGTTTAGTTATCTTGGGATATAGGAGCTCCTTCTATTTTACAAGATAGTGTAAAAACTAAAGTCTTGATTAAGTACTGCCTAATTTGAGAGGTAGATGACTGGGTAGGAAGAAGGAAATGGTTTCAGAGCTACATGAAAGTAAAGGTGACAAAATCATTTGCTGCATCAGGGATGAGGAAAAAGAATAAGGCAGGAATCAATTCAGAGGCCTAAACCATGCAACTATAATTATCTGTAATAATGGGGGAAACAAACATACAAAAGCATGCCATTCCCCCTTTCCCTCCCTCCCTTTCTCTCTCCCTTCTTTCCTCCCTCCCTCCCTCTCTTTTGTCTCGATAAATTCAGGTATGGGACACTCATGCCAATGTCCCATGTCAGTAAGCACAAATATTGAACAACAGTGTCTCTTCTGATTCCAAACTGTCACGGTCATTGATAGTTCCCTATGCTGTTGGTAGCAATAAAGGCTTGCAATATATTTTAATAGCACAAGACTACTCATACACTGTGACCTAGTTGTCTCACTTCTGAGAGTTTATCTAAAAATGTAATTCTATATTTTTTACATTCTATCAAGAAGTTTCCACTAAACCTATTCTCTTTCTGAAAAAGTGAAAAGTAAGAAGTATGATTTATGGTGGGAAATGGCAGAATAATGCAATTATAATCTACACAATTAGTAGTTAACCAGTTAAAATATCCTATGGATTGTGTTGTGACATGGAAAACCAATGTGATTTAATTTTCAGAGGATACAGGAGGACACAAAGCATGTTTAGAATGATAAACCTATGTTAGAGGTTTTAATATAAAATATTAGGAGATCTTTGAGAAACACATAATAAGGGCTAAGATGACATTGGACCTAGAGTTTGGGGCCCCAAACTGCAAATTTGCTTTATGATATTATAAAAAATGCAAACCTGAAAACAGCAGGGCTAGCTAAAAGGAATGCAAACAAAACTCCTGTTATGTGATCTACCAAGTTGCTGCCATGTGAGATGGAAACCAGAACCCAAGGAAACCCATTGGGTTAGCAAGCACCATGCCATCACAAGTGTCTCTCCACCTTGGAGATGTCACCATCAACCAGACACGAAGTGCCTCTCTGTCCCCTGATGGCGGGAACTCTCTGCCAGAAATTGTGGATGTCTTTAATTGTATAGTTTCCCCCACCACTCATGGTATCTTTCTGTGCACATGCCATGCCTTCAATTCTTTATTTTGTACTCTGAGTTTTTCTGTGTTTACTATGTCCTAACCTGGGGTAAAGGTTATGGAGCTATTTCTTACATTAACACAAAAGCATCATGATGCCAAATTCTACAGAGTTTTGTGATCATCTGGGAATCATTTGTTGGGTATGATATAATGTGATATTCTAATTTCTTTTATATATATATATATATATATATATGCCTAATGATCCTAGCATTGCTTCTGAAAACCAGTATCTCTGTTCTGTTTCTTATCTTTTGTTACCATAAACAATAGTCTAGTCTCTATTGATACATACAAATTTCAAACTTTTTCACCCCCATGGAGGAGGCTGTTTAATGGGCTTAGGAGAAGACAAAATAGAAAACCTTACAAGGGTTGGCCATGGGAATAGGCCATACACAGACAACAGGGGCTGTTTGGCAATTTCTCAATAGGCTGTTGGGAGAGGGAGGCATGCTCCCTGGGCTCTCTGAGGACAGTGGGGCCTTAGAAACAGGTTGAGTTCAGAGAAGGAGGCCATACCCTCACACCTAGATTTGATTCCAGGCCTGGAGAGTTTAGGGGACAGGGAGAAACTGGTATCCAAGGTCACACTGCCTAGGCTTAATATCTGTGATGGCCACAATGTTCAAACTTCATATTCTATCAATTGTATCAATATTATATTCTTCTCAATACTTGTCAGGGACCGTTACCCCAATATAGAACCTGGTATTTCGCCCTAAGTGTGTTTTCGGAGGCGCATGGAAGAATCAGACACTTCACTCCATGATCGTTCAAGGGCGGCTCAGGCCTTTTCTTTACATCCACCAAGCACTACTCACGTTTATTCTCTACCAAAAAGCTCTGAATGCTCTCTCAACTCAGGAGGAATTCCCTATTCATATTCATTTTCTGGGGCACATCCTGTCAGCCACACTTGCATACCATCTTACCAGCTTTGGAGTCAAAAGCATCCCTTCCTGGGCAATCTACAAGTCAATGAAGGCCGGAGCCAAGCCTTCCATCTTTTGTCTTTTCTAGCTGCTAATTTTTCAGCTACCATAGGAAAATCCAAACATGTCTGAGGAAAATCAGAGCCCACAAATACTACGTCTCTATAAATGGTAGAACAATTCCTTTCATGCTCTTATTTCAGGAAGTTTATTAGTCTTGACATTACTTTGAAACCCATATTTTTCTTTTCCATTTCCATGTCATACTATTAGACCCAGGAGTCTCTGATACTGCAATGAAAGTTTGTAACAAACTAGTAAATGGAGAGATAATGGAGAGCCTCTATAGCAACAGTGGGCACTGTGGACAGAGCATCAGCACAGACTGCCTGTGACCACCTGCGGCCCAGGCATGTATGGAACTGGGGAGACTGGTTCTTGATATTTTGGAGCCAGGTCAAATGACTGAGAGTCTGGAAATGAGCTGGAAATTTGGGCTATCAAGTTAGCCTCAAAGAGGACATTATCAATGCTACAAAGAAGAGACACATGTAATTTCTATATACATAGACTGAGCACAAGTAGACTTGTAAAAAAAGTTTACCTCTTGTAAAGGAAAATTAAGCAGAATAAAACCAATACAGGGGTAACAGTAAGAAACCATATTTCTTGGACATATGTTGTTATACATAAATACATTTAATTCCTGTAATTCTTAAAAAAATAATAAATGACTATTAGCTACAATTTTCTGTTGAAGAAACCAGGGTGAATAATGGGGGCAATGTCACATTGACCAGAATTGGCAGATATGGATTTTAGACCAGATAGCTTTGACTACCACAAGCTCTCTAAATCTTTGTTTTCTCAGTTTCCCCTCCCAAAGCAAAATGTTGCATAGAATCTAGGAAAAAAGACTCAATTTGAAGGGAGAGAACAATCAAACATATGGACTGAACCAGTGGATATGAGAACATGCCTACATGACACAGAAGCAAGAGCCCAGGATACAGCAGACATGAGAGAAAGAGGTGGACAAAAGAAAGAGGGATTTTAGAAAATTTGCAAAATATTATTAAAATGAAGATGTACTTGAAAGGTGGTTCAGTGGGTAAAGTGCTGGCCACATCTGCATGAGGACCTGAGTTTGATATCCAGAACCTAAGGAAAGAGACTGCAGGTGGTGGTACAAGCTTGGAATCCTGACTTCAGGGATAAAGATGCATGATGATGTCCAGGGTTTTCCAGCTAGTCATCCTAGTCTAGCTGGTGAATTCCAGGCCAACGGAGAGACCCTGACTCGAAAACCTATTATGGAGAGTTTCTGAAGATTTACACCTGAAGTTGACCTCTTGTTTCTATGGGCACATGCACACATATACATGAACACATACACATGTCTGTGGACCATCCATTTGCCCAGAAATGTTTGTTGGAAGGAATTATTTACTGCAGAACTGGACACATGTTTGGCACTTAAACCGAGTCATAGGCCTCACTCAAGCTGGGCAGATGTTGTATCATCTGTATCTCTCACCTGTGTAGTTTTGCTTTATAATTCTTTGTATTTCCAAAAATTTCTACAATATACATATAATACTAAGAAAACATTAAAATGTTAAACATTTTCACATACTTTTCATTTCCCTTAATGTATTCTAAGGGAATAATTCAAAGATCTATTTATATGAATATAAGCAATTTATTTCTTGAAATGGAAGTGAAAAAATTTTGAAATATTCCCGAATAGAGGAATAGTTAAATATATTAGGCATTTATTTATATGAAAAAGCTTTTCATTTGTATGAAAGCATGTATTTTCAAAGAACAGTTACTATCATGAGAAAATAATTACCATAATGTTCAGTGAAGACCAGATGAAAAACACCATGTCTTCAATGTAACCATAGCATCTTACAGAGCCTATGAGCACAGGGGGCAAGCACAAACCTACTAAAAGACTTCTTAGGATATCGGAAATAAATTTTCTATCTGTCAAGATTCTTTTCCTGACCCATTCAAATCTTTACAAATAATTTAAAAGGATGATAATGATTTTTTAAGTTAGACATTATAACCATGTTTTACTCCCTTAAAAATGGTTGCACAAAATGCATTAGTCTTTTTTTTCTTGTGCTAGGGTTGGAATCTAAGGGCACATGCATATGTGCATGCTTGTGTGTGTTAGGCAAGGACTCTACCACTGAACAAAGTCTTTTTCCCTTAATACAGTGGTTCTCAACCTTCATAATGCTGTGACCCTTTAATACTGTTTATCATGTTATGATGCTCCCCTGCCCCACCACCATCATAAAATTATTTTTGTTGCTACTTCATAACTGTAATTTTGCTACTGTTATAAATTGTAGTGTAAATATCTGTGTTTTTTAATGGTCTTAGGAGATCTCTCTAAAGGGCTGCTTGGGGTCAAATGACAGACAGATTGAGAACTACTGCCTTAATGAATAGGTTTTCACATACTTTCTCTTTATTTTTCTGTTCTCTGCATTTTTATATCTACAACCAAACCAAAAGAATTATCTCAGTCACTTTTTTTTTCAGTTCTTGCTTCTTGAAATGACAGCATACTTCCTATTCTAACGTTTTTGCTTGTTTTCTCCTGTGTGACTGCTGTTTCCATCCGCAGTTATGATGGTTCCAGCTTTGTCTATTCCTTCCTTTCCAAGGCCTTCGATGTACACACCAGGTCCCATTCATGAGTCTGATGTGTTACTGACTAAAAATATTTCTTCTTACCAAGTAAGGAGCTCTCAGAGGAACCCAGGGGCTCAGAGTTCTGGGAGCTTTATTTGGAAGCTCAGCTGTCATCCCTAAACAGACTTCTTTATTTCTAAGATCACAATACTCTTTAAGAATCAGAGATAAATATTGTAGCTTAGTTTTCTAGACTTCTTATTTCTTAGAATTCCAGATCATTGAAGACTGTTTCTTCTCTCTTACTTTTAAATCACCTCTATCCATGTGAATACATGCATAGCTTGAGTGAATCAATTTCTTCACTTCTCTCTCTCCCTTTCTCTCTTCCTCTCTCCTCCTTCCCTCACTCCTCCCTTCCTCGCTCCTTCCTTCCTTCCTTCCTTCCTTCCTTCCTTCCTTCCTTCCTTCCTTCCTTCCTTCCTCCAAGACATTTCTTAATACATTAACATGCCAGGAAATGAGGCAAAGACAAGCAGATTAAAAGTGAGCAGCTCTGTTACAAAATCCTGCAGTTCTCCTACACAGGCACACTGTTCAGGGACTGTAGGTTCAGCATTCACAGGGGCATCTCACAGATTACCTCACAGAACAGCCAACATTAGACCAATCATAAAGACATCTAATGAGGACAAATAATGGAGGTGCCACATTCCAGGAACTAGAGACAGTTATGTAAAAGGTAAAGAGTACAAGACTTTGGTCTGTTTGGAAATCATGGAAGGGTTCTAATATCTTGGTTCAACTTGGGTTTGAAATATGAAGGCATATGTACCTATCCTTCTTTTTTCTCCCATGGAATTGAGGTAGTGATATGTCCTACATTTCCTGCTCACTCAATCCAAGGCTGGAGCCACTCCTGGTTACAGGTAGGTTGCACAGTGAGCATGGGCAACCTTGTCCCCTAAGTTCAGCCCTATTCATGTCATGCTTCCTCCTGCCCATAGGCTTAATGATAGTTTTTTTTTTTTTTGCCAACTTTCTGCTTTTAATGTTTCAAGTTTTAGAAAACGGATCTTCTCTTTGTCCTTGTTGCTTGGTTTGGGCCAATCACTTCTACACAAACACACTTTCTGCAGGATTCTTGCTTGTTTCCTACAGCTAAACTTAAAACCCTTTCCTAACCCAGGCCACTGGAAAGGAGCCTTTGTGTCTGTGGATGGAGGCTGATGAAAGGCAAGCCCAGCTAACCTTAGAGTATTCCATTCCTGGATATGATACTTAAGATAGCAATAATAATGCCCCATCTAGAGATTGTCATGTTCTGATGCACCATGCCTATCTCCAGGTCAAAGTCACCGCAGTCACCCCATTCCCTGTGCCTAAGGAGAGTGTAGGTTGTGACTAATCCCCAGACCTCCTCCCAAACTGTGTATGAATCTGTGCTAAGGCCAGTTTCGATTTCACTGTATTTGTTTTTATTTCTTTACACATATCTTTTAGAGTCGGTCTCAAGTCAACACTAATGTGTACATTATCATTCCAAACATTGTCTTGGTGTTCAGGTTTAAGATAGTTCTGAGACCTTCTTTCTACTCACAACGAACATAGTATCTGTTGTTCAGAAGAAGGGAGAATCCTTTAAATATAACCTTTGAGAGAACACTTGAAAAACAAGTTAGAATACTTATATGGCTTGGTTCTGTTAATATTATTTGATTATATCATATGATTTGCCAATTAACAAGGTTATGATGAAGTATATTCACAGAATCATATTTAAAATAATTTTCTATAACACATACTAATTAAACTTCTGCTAGCAAAATTTCACTTTTGTAAATAATCATTTAAAAAGTTTGGGAAAGATTAAGTGTTATTTTCCCTTTGTGAATAACTGCATTTTAATTTTGAAAACAATGAGAATCTTTGTTTCTTCTCATAAACATGAAGAGAAAATAAAATAAAAAATAATTTGAAAGCAAATGCTACACATACATTTTCTAGTGGAGACCTTATTATCATTTGTCAAAACATCATTTGCTAATTCGAGTACCTGCACTTACAAGAGAGAGATAATTATAATACTGCACAGCCCCCGGTTTATTGCAGCAATCAAACCTTCAAAGCGTAAAATGTCACAAAAGGGAAGTTTCCTGGAGTCTCAGTGACTTTCCATGACATCCAGGCCTTCTGCAGATCAAATCACCAACAGATTGTTTGGGCCATTTCGACAATGGCCTCAAATTAATCATCATTAAAGAAATGCCATTTCAAAAACAATGGGGAGAAAAATCATAGAAAATAGGGTGCATTTTTCTATTTTCCCATTTACCTTGTCATTCAGTCAACAGTACACAGGCATTAAGTCCAATTCTATGCCTAGCACAAAAATAGTGTTTACAGGGTTTCACATGTTGGGTCTGAGTAGGTTATTGGTTTTTAAAAAGTCTTTCTTCAAATGGCACATTTTAATGAAGCCTGTTCAACCTCACCTGCTGTTTTCCATTTGAGGGTCTGTTGTCTATTCCTTTTCACACAGTTTCTTTGAGTTCAATGAGACACGTTAGCATAACATACTCTCTGTGCTCCTGCCAGCTCTACCATGATTTGGGGGAGAAAACCAATAGGAAAAGCTCTGTTTTCCCACCAGGGTGGTTGAGATTCTCCTCTGGCCTGATAGGACAAACCAAGTTGTGAAGTCCCCTTCTTCTGATGGATTGATAGTCATTGCGGGTGAATGCACAGAATCCTGGGACAGGCCTCCCCTTTCTCTGCCTCTCTCATTCTCTGCCTCTTCCTCCCTTCCTCTCCCCTACCTTGAAAATGCTTCTAACTAATCATGCAGGTCTACTAGTGGATGAATTTTCCTTAAAGAAAACCTGCATTTCTCTGAAAAGCACCTCAATTGTCTCCATTATAAGGACATTTCATCTTTTACATCTTTGTACTTTGGTGTCTGGACAGAAAGAACACCATGGGATCAGTAATCTCTTATCTTCTGCAGGCTCTGGTCTCTTCCATCTATTTTACCTGATGCTGGACTAAACAACTTGGTTAAAATATAATGTGTTACATTTCTGGCATTGTGGCAAAGCCTAAGATAGACAACTTCTAAAGCAGGAAGTCTTTGTTTGGGTTCATGATATATGAAGCTTAAACTCACTGTGAGGTGGCTTAATTTCTCTATGAAGTCACAGTGTCAGTGGGAGCCTGTGGCAAATGACACACTTACCTCATGACGAAAAGCAAACCAGAGAGAAGGTAAAGCAAAGCAACGTTTCCTGCACTAGGATGCCCCAATTCCCGAACATCTTTCTATTGGCCCCAATCCTTAAAGAGTCTACCACTTCCCAAGAGGTCACAGCCTCTCAAACTTCCAATGCCTGAGCCTCTGGGCGACTTCAGCCTATGATCCACAGAAAACGTGAGAGACCCCTAGGAATAGAAATTAATTATAGCAGTAATTATTAGTTTTAAATAAAAGGATGCTTTTTCCTTGAATGTCAATATTTTCACAAATGATTGCACATCTGAAGATAAAACCCAGAAGAAAAAGAGGACTAGCCAAAATATATTTGTGGCATGTTTTACTTATTTCAATTTTTTTTCTTAAAAAATTTTATATATTGTAGTAACTTCTTTCTACTTATTCTGTTGTTAACTCAGAACTGTCAGTAATTCATTATTTTTATTTGTTCAGCATTCTGCCTATATATTGCATTCTACAAATAAAACAATTTATAATTAAATCTTGTTTATTTTATGTGGATAAAATATTTTGTATGGAAAAATAAATTTGGAAAAATGGCTGGTAGTAAATATTTAGAATAGAGATGGGAAAGTGTAATTAATTAAGTTGAATTCCAACAATTCTATAGGAAGAAAGGGAGGGCACAGAAGAGAATATTTTGATTTATTAATAAAACACATTAGTATTCTGATGCATAATGGTACATATTATAAAAACATAGATTTACTTTAGAACATCTTTGTTAGATTTTTAGTAACTCAAAAGTATAAGATGGAATCTCAGAGTTGTTTTGATTTGCATTTCTCTTATATCTAAGGATGTTGAACATTTCCTTAAGTGTCTTTTAGCCATTTTAGATTCCTCTGTTGAGAGTTCTCTATTTAGGTCTGTACCCATTTTTTTTAGTGGATTATCTGTTCTTTTGATGATCGATTTCTTGAATTCTTTGTATATTTTGGAGATCAGACTTCTATCTGATGTGGGGATGGTGAAGATCTTTTCCCATTCTGTAGGCTGCCATTTTGTCTTGTTGACCATGTCCTTTGCTTTACAGTTTCAGGAGATCCATTTGTTAATTGTTTCTCTCAATGTCTGTTCTACTGGGTTACATTTAGGAAGTGGTTTCCTGTGCCAATGCTCTCAAGGGTGTTTCCCTTTTTCTCTTCTATGAGGTTCAGTGTGGTTGGCTTTATATTGAGGTCTTTGAAGAAATAAATTGAACAGGTCACCAGAAAATGGGAAGATCTCCCATGCTCTTGGGAAGGTAGAATTAACAGAGTAAAAATGGCAATCTTACCAAAGGAAATCTATAGATTCAATGCAATTCCCATCAAAATTCCAGAAAAATTCTTTACAGACCTTGAAAGAACAGTATTCAACTTCCTATCAAAGGGCAAATAAACCAGGCTAGCCAAAACAATCCTGTACAGTAAAGGAACTTCTGGAGGCATTATAATCCCTGACTTCAAACTCTACCACAGAGCTACAGTACTGAAAACAGCCTGGTATTGGCATAAGAACAGACAGGAGGGCCAATGGAACCGAAACGAAGACCCAGATATTAGTCCACACACATATGAACTCCTGATTTTTGACAAAGAAACAAAAAATATAAAATGTGAAAAAGAAAGCATATTCAACAAATGGTGCTGGCATAACTGGGTATCAACATATAGTAGAATGAAAATAGACCCATATCTATCACCATGCATAAAACTCAAGTCCAAATGGATCAAAGACCTGAACATCTTATGTTTTAGAGACACATTTTTCTTGTTGGACTTCACTGATTGTCTAGTTGTCTACCCAGTGAAATACTTACCCCAAGCACTCATCATCCCGTCTTTGTCACCCAGTGCATCCTTGTAACAGAGATGCAGGGATTTAAGCTCAGGCCCTCCTGCCTGCAGTGCACACAAATTTATTCATGAAGCCATCTCTCTTGTCCCCAGAAAACTGTTCTTACCCTGTTCGAAACCACAGCATTTAACTCACTGGTGTACAAAAGGGCATATTGTCAGTGCAATCAACCCCAGCAGGTCTGTGGCATTATTAAGTTATTAGAAAAAAATTGTGAAGAAAATCTACAGAATATGACCTTTTGTTTATATCGTCTATGCGATTTAATGTTGTGAGTCACTTCAGCCACCAAAGTTGTAGGGTTGTGTGAACCTTTTGTTCCCCAACTAAACATCTAAGTTTTCACTGAGGACTGAGAAGAGAGGAGGCGACCCTCAATTTTTAAAAAATTAATAAGTAATCACACAGCACAGTGTTTAGGTGCTCGGATACACCTACTATGCCCTTAGTTCCACGGAACCCATAAGCTTTAGCATTGAGAATTCATACTGTATTTAACTGATGCCTGTACTCAGTGGTTCACTGAAAATTTTATTAACTTTTTTAGTTGGAGTGCATGTGTATGGGCATGTGTAGCCTAGTATGAATGCCAGAAGACAACTTGCAGGCATCAGTTTCTCATTACATCATGTGGGTCCTAGGGGTCAAACTCAGGTCATCAGACCCAGCAGTGGATGCCATTACCTCCAGAGCCATCTCACCAGGCCATTAATGACACAATATAAAGATGCACCAATATTTTATTAATCTGCTAACATTTTCTTCCACTAAACCCCTTGCATTTATATAGGCATTTCTGTATCTAGAGTTGGATACCATTCTGTTGGCAGGGGTTTTCTGTCCTGTCTGGTTTCTGTCCTCCCACCAGGTCCCATAGCCATTTAGCCCCAAATAAATCACACACAGGTCTATATTAATGATAAATTGGTTGGTCCATTAGCTCAGGCTTCTTATTAACTCTTATTACTTATATTAACCCATTATTTTTATCTATGTTAGCCACATGGCTTGGTACCTTTTTTGGCAGGGCAATCACATCTTCCTTCTTCTGTGGTTGGGATATGACTGCAGAGAGAGCTTCCTCCTTTCCAGAATTCTCCTGTTCTCATTGACCCGCCACTACTTCCTGTCTGGTTGTCCCACCTATATTTCCTGCCTGGCTACTGGCCAATCAGCGTTTATTTAAAACATAATTGACAGATTATAGACAATTGTCTCATACTAGAACAATGCAATTTTCTGAGTTTGATGTCCCTCTGTGTTTCCCTAGAAAATAAATGAGACACATACCATCCCTTTCTCTCTGTCAATCAGGGAATCCGAGTGGCAGATATAAAACCAGAAAAGAGTAGAAAAATATTAAGAAAGGTTAATTGGGTATTTAGGCATATTCCTGGTTATAAGACTTGAAACAAAAACCTACATATACTGTATGCAAATGCAAGGCTGTTTCAGCATGGATAATAAGATGACCATGCAAAAGGGTCAGTTGGTCATTAGGGATGTGAGGACCCTGCATGATGGAAGGTTGGACTGTGGTAGTAAATGGCAGCTGTTGATCCTAATTGTATATGGTAGTACAGTAAAAGGTGCCAAGTACCCACACAAATAATCCATAGCAAGAGAGGCCTCTTGCTTTGGGATTGAGTGAGATAGATATCGAAGAACATGAGAAAATGTTAGAGACAATTCCTGAAGCTCAGATTAAAAAAAAAAGGGGGGACGGTTAAGGAAGTGAGAAAACTCTGAGAGCGGTGTCCAGGTACAACTGGAAGTCACCCTGGCTACTCTGCAGCCTCTACTCTTTCTCTTAAGCCTAGCCAAGCCCCAAAGCTTTAAGGGCTTAGGGAACTGTCAGTGAAATGAGCTATGCAGGAGATTTTGAGGAAGTCAGACACTTGCTAATTCCCTCTGGTTTGTCCTGAAGTCTGTTCTGACAGTCCTGCAAATGAAAACATTCTCCCAGACTGTACTTAGCTCCACGGCTGCACTGTGTAGAGTACTGTGGCATTTGACTGCCTCAAAACAGCCATGCCCCAGGGAATGTTGAAGTCAGAAGGGCTCCACTTGCCCTTTCAGTAAATGCCTTCCTGACCCTCTTTCCAGGCTGTGGAACTTGCTGTGTGCGATAAGTCTTTTGAGTGGCACTAGGCCAACTTTCCAAGTGGCTGACACTGTTGATGGCTCTTCGACTCTCCAGAGAGGAGAGTAGCTGTCTTCAGTCCTCTTAAGACTGCCTCCCAGCTTGCCTGCTGCCAGAATGCATGCCCACTGGGATGCACTTCCAGTCTCCACTGCCACCTTGGTCCCACAAAAGAGAAGAAAGATGAGCCAAGCACACTGTGTTTCTCTGACCATATCATCCAACACTGAAACTTCCTCTTCCAAACAGCATGCATTTCCCAACTATAACTGCTGGATTAGAAGAAGAAAGAGAAGGATGAGATGAATGTGAGAGGGGGAAAGAAAAAGCAGGGTGGATCCGCAAGAAGTTAGGGTGAGAAATTGGGGATAAATGTGATAAAAAAATACCTTGTGTGCAAGTCTGCACCTTCTCAATATAGTGCTATTACTTCAATGTTCCTTGAGTGCCAGCATTGCCTGTGGTGCTGAAGATTTAAAGACTTATCTCTGGGACTCAGCTTGTCTCTAGTTAAGATCTTCCCCGGAGCTGGAGTTGGGTTTGTGGCTGGATCTGTGGCCCCCTCTCAAAGCTCAGGGTCACCTCTGCTCTCCAGCAAGATCATAATGTCAGTGTCTCTTTGAAAACTCTTCAGAGATTTCCATAACTTACTGAGTACACCCATTTCTTTGGTGTATCATTAGTGGTCTTCCAGTCGAATTCCAAGCCATTCTGCCTGCTATTGTTTTGTACTGCTAGTTAGATGCATTCCTTTGGATCTATGTTCTTTGAAGCTTCACTTATATATACCTATTGGCTAGAATGATGGTACAGTGTGTGGGTGTGGGGGGGCATAAATAGAGCATGGAACTCTAATCATCACCTACTCAGTAAATCCACCCAAAAAGTGAATCTTGTATGTAAATTTCAATTCTAATTTTGCCTCCATTTATCATAATTGTTCTTATTGTGAGAGCATGCTGCCAGGCTGGGACTGAGCCTATCTTTGACATAAATGGTTTTATACTTAGTAGCATTCCACATAGCTTCCCACTTTCCATGCACTTGCCTGCAGCATGTGCTATCTATTCTACTGCTGGAAGAAAACATGGCTATGTTGAATTCACTTGACCCCATTGTTTACCTGGTTTGTGAATATGACCACATTCTTTATGGGTTAAAATATTTTCTTTTGAAAATTAATTTTAGCTCTGTGTGTATGTGCACGTGCACATTTCAAATGCAATTATCTGCAGAGAACAGATAACAGGAAGTGTTGGACCCCCTGGAGATGGCGTTCAGGGTGATTGTGAACTGCCCTATATGGGTGATGAGATCTGAACTTGGGTCTTCCAGAAAAGCAGCAAGTACATTTAGCTTTTGAGTCATATCCCCAGACCCCCAGAAGTTGCAGGAAGGGCCTGAAGTGGAAAATCTTTGATCTCAACCGACTGTTTAAAGATCGAATTATGCAAAGGAGAGAAATCTTGTCAGTTTCCGCACGAATTCACAAAGCTCCCCGTACGTGTTTTAGGAGACTAGAAATTTGTCATTATCTATCATTCGGATCACTTTACTATCAAGGCATTAACATTCTTATGTCAGTGTTTTCAAAGCAGCTTGAAGTTTATTGATTTTCTATATTGCCAGATGATTAATTTTATTCTAGGAATCTAGTGAAAATTAATCTAAGCTGTATAGCATAATGCCAGCAGCTGGAACCCATAATGCAATCTCCTTTTGTTTGCTAGTTACCTTTGTTGAATAACCACAGAAGAAAATTACCACCATCAAAAGCACAGTGTAAAGATCCTTAGCTTGCAATTCTGTCAGCGGAGTTTGTTAACAGATATAAGTGCAGACAACCACAGGGTTAGCTTGGTTTTTGTTCTGGTTAGTTTCTGTCAACTTTCCACGAGTAAGAGCTGTTTAAGAGAGATCTTGATTGAGACAATGACTCCATGAGAGACATTAGCTCCCTTCCTTGGCCTGTAGGTAAATTTTTAAGGGTATTTTCTTCATTACTGATGGATGTGGGTGGGCCAGCCTAGTATGGTTCTGATTGTATAGAAAGCAGGCCAAGAAAGTCTGGAGGACTGAACAAGGCAGTAAGCAGTACTCCTCCATTGTCTCTGCTTTCAGTTTGTACCTCTGGCTTCTTAACTTGATTGAGTTCTTGCTCTCAACTTCTTTTGATGATAGACTGTGATATGGAACTATATACAGAATAAACTTTTTACTCCCCATGTTACTTTTGGTCATGGTGTTTTATCACGGCAACAGAAACCTTAACTAAAACAGTTTTGTTTCTTCTGATAGACTATGGGTCTAAGAGACATCACTTAGGTGGCTTGGCCCCAAATAGAACATAAAAATCAGCCAAAATTATATACTAAATTCATTCAAAATTTTGTGCTCTGCAACTCAGGCACAAATTGTTACTTTTCCTCAAGTCTATACAGTTTATATCCAATTATTTCTTGTATTTGCATAACATAGCTTCTCGTACTATGAATGGCAGAAAGTATGTGAACATATTAAGGCTAAAATCAGGAAGATGTTGACGTTAGTAACCATGTCAATCATTCAAACATGACATTTGAAACAGAAAATCATCTCTAATTTCTTGGACATTAAACGTGACCAATCAAAAAGTCTGTGAGAAAACTTGAAAACATGTAGCTAATGTATAATACCTATAGGCATGTCTGAAGCCCAGGCGTCAGTCTACAAAACTCTGGATCAAACAAAACAAATGAAAGAATAACTGGAGCTCAGCCTGGTGCTTGGCTGTGGATCTCTGCATCTGCTTCCATCAGTTACTGGATGAAGGTGCTACAATGACAGGGCAGTAACCCATCTGATTACAGGGAAGGCCAATCAGACTACCTCTCCACTATAGCTAAGTGTCTTAGCTGGGGTCATCCTTGTGGATTCCTGGGAATTTAGCTAGCACCAGGTTTTCCCATAACCCTATAATGGCTCCCTCTATCAAGATATCTTTCATTTCTCTCTCACTTCATCCCTCCAACAACTTGACCATCCCATTCCCCATGTTCTCATCTCCTATCTTCTCCCTTTTACTGCCCCCCACTCCCAGTTTACCCAGGAAATCTCATCTGTTTCCCTTTCCAGGGTGATCCATGTGTCCCTCTTAGGGTCCTCCTTGTTACCTAGTTCACCAGGCTGAGCTCTGGGAGTCCAGTGGAAGAGAGGAATCAGAGAGTATTTGAGCAAAGTGTGTCAAGAATATGACAGGGAAATTCAGAGACAGCTGTCTCAGAGCTCATGGAAACTCAAGGACTCTAGACCAAGAGCTCGGGAGCCTTCATGGGACCAAACTAGGCCCTCTGCATGTGGGTGACAGTTGTGTAGCTTGGTCTGTTTGAGGGGCACCTGGCAGTTGACCAGAGCTATCCCTGGTGAAAGAGCCTTGCTCAACCTTAATGGAGGGGGAAGGGTTTGGTTCTGCCTCAACTTAATATACTAGGCTTTGTTGACTCCCCATGGGAGATTTAACCTTTTGGAGAAGTGGATAAGGGGAGGTAGGGGACCATGGGAAGACGAGGAAGTAGAAACTGTGGTTGTTATGTAAAGTGAATAAAAAAATTTAAAGAAAAAATAACCAATGAAAGAGACAAAACAGGAAGATTCATGTAGGTGTTTTTCTTACTGGAACCAAACCTGACCAGACTAGATGGTGACACAAGCTGTCAGGCGACACACAGCAATTGTGATGGCTTGTATGTGTGCAATGTGACTGTGTTGCAAACATATTTGAACAGGCAGAACGTGACAGCATGGGGAAGAAAAGGATTTGCAACTTTATTTGATCCATCATCTTTCCCTTGGGAAGACCAGAAGATGAGAGCAAGGGAGAGGAACAGAGAAAGGGAGGGGAAAGAGAAAGAGAGAGAGAGAGAGAGAGAGAGAGAGAGAGAGAGAGAGAGAGAGAGAGAGAGAGAAGCAGGGTAGGTAGAGAGGGAGAGCTCAGTAAAGAACCCCTGTAAACTTGTTAATCAGACCTTTTGATGGTTGTTCCTGGCAGAAAGATAATGAATCAGTCTGTGTGGGCCCTTCTGGCTGGCGATACCTAGTCAGTTTAGGTTTTTTTTATTGCAAGCAAATGAGGAATTTAATTGGTTTGTGGGATATGGCCCATTAGAAAGTATTAGGCCAGCTATAGATTTACCAAGGAACCAAAGGGAGTTATTCCACAAGCAGCTCCCCTGTGAAAGTGGTGCCCTGCAGACATCACTTCCAGGCTTCAGCCATTACATCTGGACGAGCCCAGTATGACAAAGGAGGACTCGAGGTGTTGTGTAGGGAATTCAGATGTCTCTGTACCCTGCCTTTATTGTTCCTGGCATCTTTGCAATCATCAGTGAAATTTGATAGTTGGTAAGATTTTTGATCTTAGGAACCTGACTTGTCAGTATGGTTCTTTGTATTTAAGCATAGTCTTTAAAAAAGTAATTTTAAATGACTGAAAGACATTTGTATAGATAGCAGATGAATTTGGCTGAAAGTAAAGAATAGCTTATGTGTATGAGAGTCTTACCCTCGCGTATGTGCTTCATGCATGGTGTGTCAACAGAGGCCATAAGAAGGTGTCAGATCCCCTTAACTGAAGTTACCTGAAGTTTGTTAGCTGCCATGTAGGTTTTGGGAACCAAACTTGGGTCTTCTACAAAAACAGAAAATGCTCTCCAGCATTAAGCCTTCTTCCCAGTCCAATGGTGAATGTAGATTTTGTATTTCTTTCCCAGTGGTAGGCTATAACTATCATATGAAGCAGTAGCTCCCTTATTGTATTTGAAATGTCTAAATTTTCATAGCAAAGCTATACTTCGAGGAATTGTCTTGTGATATTCAAACTCCTTTGAGGACTCTAGACAAGCAGGCCATAGGAACGGGGGCTGGGGGATGGATTTAAATTGGATCACTACACTTACATTGTGTATGATACCTTATACAAAATAACTTTATGTCTGTCAGGGACAAGCAAGCTGTGATCACAGATATCTGGTACATTCTCCTGATGCAAACATTTGTGTATGGGAGATCAAACTGTCCTTAGAATTGCAAGTGACTGGAAACGCAGCAAGAAATTAGTAATTACTTAGTTTTTTTCATAGCCTCGTGGATTTTTAACATATGAAAAGCTACTTATGAGGTAATACACAATAGTTGATTTATTTGAAGAATTTTCTCTTTGGAAACTAAGAACCCATTTTTGGAAAGAAATCTTAGGGTGAAAATAACCCTGCCGTCCACAGCAACGGTAAACCCATGTCCATGAGAGGTGAGGTACTTAGCTGAGGAGAAACCTCCGCCATAAATCCTTTGCCTACCATGTGTAAGGCTCACAGTTGGATCCCCACTGCATCAAACAAGTTGGAAAGTGTGGAAGTAAATGGTTAAATAAACTCATGAAACCCAAGTGCAGGCATTTTTGTTCTTCCTGTTTCCCTACTTCAACCGTACAAATGCAGGAACCCCAGATGGGATCAGGTCAAGAGGGGCACTGGGGGCAGCTACCCGGAGAGATGGCAAGTGACTCCTGTGGGCTTCTCTGAGCCCAGGGCATAACGGAATGTTAGTGATTATCTTAGGAGAGATCTGTTTCCAGTGAGAGGAGTAAAATAGTTCTCAGATGTCATGACTTTCCAGGAGAGAGGCTTCCAACAGACACTGACAGAATTGCATCTCCTCATCACATTTGTATGGTAACTTTTATACCAGCCCTGTCCTCAGATTGTCTGCTCTTATAGTAGGCTGTTCACAAAGCCTATGTATGTGTTGAATTAATTTTAATTTTACTTTGTAAAATTCTAAGAGGCCTGACGGTGGTCAGGAGGCAGAGGCAGGTGGATCTCTGTGAGTTCGAGGCCAACCTGGTCTACAAGAGCTAGTTCCAGGACAGGCTCCAAAGCTACAGAGAAACCCTGTCTCGAAAAGCAAAACAAAACAACCAAACAAACAAAAAGATTCTATGAGACTGTGAAATATGCACATACCTAGTTAAAACATTGACCACATTACATCAATACAACTTGCTTGCATTTATTTCTTAAAAGAAGAGTTGCATCTACCACATGGTAATAGGATGATCTTTGTTGTTTAAAGCTTTTATGTGCCTAAACTTGGCCCTTGGTTAATCATCTGCAGTTGTTAAAATCCAGGTTAAGAGTTTCCTTTCTGAAGTTCTAAGAAAACAATTGTAAGATACATCTGGAAACACAAGAGCCAGTCAAACAATAAGAATATATGAGGAATAAATAATTTAAAGTGTATTACATTAGAGAGAAAATAAAACAAGAAGGCATTGCTGTATTGTGCTAATATCCAGTTGGCTTTCCTTTCTGATACATGAAGGAGCATAACAAACAAGGTAAAGACCAAACCTACAAATCTATAAATGAGTTCCAGTAGGCAGACTACACATCACACAGGACTGGAAAGACTGGAAGGAGTTTCCAGGAAGGTCTTTCTCTTCCTGGAACTTTTCAATTAAGTATTGAACTGCAACTTTCTCGCTAGAAAACTATTTTGATGGTATCTTTTAAAAAAACTATCTTTTCCCCAAAAACCACTCTTAAATACTGCCAAATAAGAAGGAAAGAAGAAAATGGAGAAATAGAGAAACTCTTTAAAAGTTAGGTAAGCAAAAAGGCATGGTGTGCAAAGAGCTGCTTATACAGGGGATTGATGACCAGCTGGTCCAATGCTAATGTCTTAGTTACAAATTATCTGTCAGATTTCAGTGGTTGGGTTAAGTCCTAGACACCCCCTTTCTTATATGTGTTCATATAATTGAGGTTGTATTATTCTACCAATCTCAAAACTAATGTGTTCTATGGTTATTCAACCAAAATGTTTAACAACTATTTGAGTCACAGCTATCTGGCCACTTAGATAATTATCTTCCTCCATGTTTAACAGAGGCTCTCACATGTATCTAGTATGTTCCTGACTGCTGGCTAATTCTGACAGGCTCATTAAAATGTTAACAGCAAAGAAATCCAAAATCCACTCAACATTTTCATTTACTTTCTTAGGTGGAAGTAGATGCTCTGCTAAGGGATTTGTCCAGAGAACCAATTAGAAGGGTGTTGCCAGGCTGGGCTGGTGAAGCACGTTTCTTGAGGGGAAAAGACAATGTCTAGTAGAATGAAGCTCAAAACAAACAAACAAACAAACAAACAAAAACAAAAGGATGAGCTAAAAATATCTTTAGGACCGAGCCCACTTGGCAACATCTGACCATCTTCAAAGGCTGAAGAGATTCATGAGATCCTGTTCTCATGAATATTTCCCTGTAAACATGTTGCTCCATGGAAAAGACGCTGAAATCTCATGATCCTTTATGTCATGAGAGAGAAGAGGAAGAGGGAAGGAGGAGGGGGGAGGGGGAGTGGCCATAGATACATAGATTAAGGTGATGCTGATATGCTCAGCTTTAATCAGTTGAGGGTCTGGATTCTGGCTCTACCCCTGACATCATTATTTCTTGAGAAGATTCATGACTCTTTTAAGCTTCAATTTGGTTATTAGTAAATTGAGGGAGAAACAGGAAATTAATGACTGTATCATAGAATGAAAGTTCTTTTCCCTTAAGAATTCATTCATAAAAATCCAAGAAGCAAACACCTGCTGCTCATAGGTTTTAGGATTTAATTGAGAGCTGATGGAACTGCTTGACTAATTTGCTCCTTTCCCTTAGAGCTGTGCCACGGCTTGTGCATCCATATGTCTGTGCATACATGTAAGCACCTTGTAAATAATGTAACAAATAATGAAGAAAAATTATTGAATATGGAAAACAACTCAACAGAATGTAAACACAAAATATGATCAAATAAAACCTGTGTGCAGACATTGCTTTTCTAGAATTTTATGCTTCCTAAAACCAGTGTGGGTTAGAATTAAAAATCCAAGTTACTTTTGGCAACATAAGATTATTTTTCTAACCACAAAGGAAATACTTTCAATGATTTATTTTTATATAAATATCTACACTATTGGGGAAATGAAATTAGAGTGAAATCTTATAAAATATATAATACTTATAAGCTTAAAAAAATCAATTTTCACCTTGATGTGGGATTCCTCTCTGTATGCTGTGAATATCATTGTTTAATAAAGGAACTACTGTGGGCCTATAGGAGAGCTATAGGGGAACAGAGCTAGGTGGGAAAGACTAAACAGAAAGCTGGGAGAAAGGAAGAAAAGTTAGAGAGAAGCCATATAGCTCCACCAGAGCCAGATGAAACTTTAGCCTTGGCAATACACAGATTAATAAAAATGGGTTAAATTAATATGTAAGAGTTAGCCAATAAGAAGCTAGAGCTAATGGGCCAAGCAGTGATTTAATTAATACAGTTTCTGTGTGATTATTTCAGGGCTAAGTGGCCCAACAAGCGGTCCCTCCTTCCAACATCACCTTGCCCATTTTCTTTGGCTCTCTGTTTTGTTTGATTGTTTTGTCCTATTTTAATTTGTTTGTTTATGTTTTATCTTATTATTCTTTAGATGTTTGTTGTAAGGGGAGACAGAGGGGGTAGATCTGGATGGGAATATAAATTATGAAGGAAATAGGAGGAGTAGGGGAAACTGTAATCAGAAGATATTTATGAAAAAATCTCTTTTCAATTAAATAAAAATGAATTTATGATAAGTTACATAGTGTATTGGAAAATGGAGAAAAGGAAATCAACATCAAAAATGAAAAGTGCAAAAGGCTTAATAATATTAAGATGAAAATTTATATTTGGAGAAGGATAATATATGAAAAGTAAAGGATGGATGATAAGCTAGGAGAACATATTAGTAACACACAGGGCACACAATTGATATAGCTTGTACATAAAAGGACACAGTGAGGCAAAAGTACAAAATAGAAAATAGGAAGAAAGATGACTGCTATAAAAACGGATACTAGACGGGTGGTACTGGCATATTCCTTTAATCCCAGCACTGGGGACTCAGAGGCAGGAGAATCTCTGTGGGTTCAAGGCCAGCCTAGTCTACAGAGCAAGTTCCAGGACAGGCTCCAAAGCTTCACACAAAAACCCTGTCTCAAAAACCAAAATGAAACTAAACAAAACAAACCCTGATACTAATAACTAACAATCTTTTCAGTAGTTAAGAAACTCTTAGTTCTTTGTGCATCAGATGGATATTTTAAAAATTGATATATCCAGCATTGGTAATATTTATGGAAAACCATCACAAACCACAGTTGGCAGAAGTGAGCATTGCATAATCTTGGGAACATACTTCAACATGTAGCCACAACGTACATATCTGGTCATCTACCCAATACAAGTAAAGGAGCAGACCTGGAGAGATCTGTGAGGCCATGTCATCTAATATCTCTACAAACAGTAACTGCTTAAATACACTGCCATGATCTAAGTCATCTCTACCTATATCGGTTATGGTACATGTAGAAAATGATAAATAAATATGCATGTGCTAACTTGATGAAGTATTTGAAGAGCTGTAAGAAAAACATTGTATGTGTGTGTGTGTCTAATTTCCATGAAATGCCTTTTCTCAATAAATGATGTATGGGTCAGCAGGATGGCTCAGGAATTATAGATGACAGCTAGAAAACCCGAGGACCTGAGTTCAGGCCCTGGGACACACATGGTACAGGGGAGCTGCTGTCTTCAAGCAAAGGACAGATGTGGCGTTGATTTGAGTGACTGCAATGTGGAATGTGATTTCTTTTCAGACTCCTTTCTTGAGTGGCAGGAGTCATATGAAAATCAACTTAGAATATGCAGGAACTTTCTGTCTTTGGAACAATGAAAACCTATAATCTAAAAAGGGAATCAGGCAAGATTATATCCAAAAAGTCATTTGCTGCTGATAGTAATAATAGTAACTTAGAAAAACCTGCCTCTTCCAGATACATCTTTTTTAATATTGAAAGAATTTTGTGTTATTCAAGACAATGTTTCTTCTTGGAAATTGGCTATGGGAACTAGAGAGGCTCATGCGGTAAGGTGCTTACAGTATAGACATTAAGACTTGAATTTTTGTCCCCAGCATTCACTAAAAAAGATGGCCCAACAGAGCATGCTTATAATCACAACATTGGGGGAGGCAGAGCCTCTGAGGCTTGCTAGGCACCCATATATCTCCATAGGTGAGCTCCAGGTTCTATGAGATATTTTATCTTAAAAACATGGCATGAGTGAGCAAGGTGACCCAGCAGATAAAGGTACCTGTTGTCAAACATGAGGAAAACATGCACACATGCACTCACTTGCACAAAACACACTAAATAAAAATATACTTTTTAAAACAATAAATATAGTAGCTTAGAGGTGTGACCTACCTTATTTATCCTTGCTCCAGTGGACGGTCCCACACCCATGCACATATGTGGATGCACATATAATTTGGTATCTATATGTGCACAGGCACTCCCCAATATTGGTCTGTGTATGTGTGTATGCAATGTGTGTATGCATGCACACACACATACATAAACATGTGACTAGTCCTGGTATACAACTAGAATCAATGGTCCTTTGGTATTATTAGCTATCACATTGCTCTTAAACCATGCATGTATCAAATAACAGTTCTGTAAGTCTTGCTACAATTCCATTATTGAAAAAAAATTAGCAACAGGAAAAATGAAATCTACTCTTTTCTTTCTTTTTTTTTTTTTGGTTTTTCGAGACAGGGTTTCTTTGTGGCTTTGGAACCTGCGCTGGAACTAGCTCTTGTAGACCAGGCTGGTCTCAAACTCACAAAGATCCGCCTGCCTCTGCCTCCTGAGTGCTGGGATTAAAGGCGTGCGACACCACTGCCCAGCGAAATCTACTCTTTAAAAATGTGTTCATTTAGCCAGGCTGTGGTGGTGCATGCCTTTAATCCCAGAGGCAGGCGGGTCTCTGCCTGGTCTACAAGAGCTAGCTCAAGGAAAGGATCCAAAAGCTACAGAGAAACCCTGTCTAAAAAAAAAAAAAAAACTGAAAACCAAAAAAAACAATAAAAAATGTATTTGTTTGCATGACAGAGATTTCCCAATGAATTCTCTATATTTAGACAGGCTTTTTATTAAAGATCAATGTTTTAGAACTAACAGAAAGCACACATATATCTCAAAACTGTATTTCAAAACAAAACAAAAAACTTGATCTAGATAGCAATCATACTTGGAGATTGGATTTTGCTTCTGGGTATCATTTTCATGAAGTTAATATTGTCCCAAGAAACAAGACAGTTCCAGAGGCTGTCCTTACTTAGCTGCCCCCAAAAGAGCCCAGGTGTCACAAAACACAAGTGCAGGGAAATGGCTCTAAAGTATCTACAATTCCTCCCTCACAAACAAGCATCATGAATTCAATCAAGTCCATTCCCTTGCCTCTCTTTTCATGCTTACATAGACTACATTCCTGCCAGGTCTGGATTACAGTGTTCACAGACAAATGAAAATGTGAGGTCCCTTGTTGGGGAAAAAGGGTGGGAGGATTTGACGAGCCAGCTGTCAAGGAAGATGCTGAGAAAGAGCTAGCTTGTCCTGGACATGACAAGGCCTTTATACTCACAGTAGCTGTGGTAACCTGCTCAAGATTCTATATCCATGCTATTATATACAACAGAGTGGATGCCTGGATGGCGTCTTGAGGACCCACGCCTAGGTAAGAGCGATTGGAAGTTGGTGGCTACTTAGGGAAGGATAATATTCTTTAGGGGTGTGGCCTCTCTCATTTGTCCTTGCTCCAGTGGGTGGTCCCACACTCATGTACATATGTGGAAGCACATATAATTTGACTCATGTGATTTTTAAAGAAAGCCAAAAAGAAGAGACCTTATGTTGTAGAGTATTATTTTAAGGTGTGTTACGTTTTTTATGCTCTGGAACATTTGTTTAATGCTACAAAGATGTGTTTGACTAAATAAAATTCACCTGTGGTCAGGAGCTGCTTCAGTAACTAGCTGACAGGAAGTTGTAGGGAGGAGCCAGTTGGCAAAGGGTTTTTAAGGAGGGGCAGGGAGAAGCAAGGGAACTTTTTACCAGAGGCTTGGAGGTGAGCTTGGTTAGCTGCTTCCTATTCAGCCTCTGGAGAGCAGGGTTCCACCAGCACCTTTGAATCTTGAGTTCTTTAGAGGGATAGAAAGTTAGATATGTTCCCTTTGTGGGTTTGAAAGAGTCTGTGTCTGAGGGAACAGAATTTTCTTAGGCTGTGTGTGGTCCTTGTGGTCCAACCACTGCTGGTAGCCATAGAATTATAGTTACTGACTAGGAGAGCCATAGCTTAAAAGGCAGCAACAATGAAAAAAAAAACAAGACAACAAATATAAAATTTGGATGGGGACATGGAGGAGGCATTCTGGGAGGAGCTGGAGGGACAAGTAGGGGGTGGCTATGGTCAAAGACATTGTATACATGTATGAAATTCTCAAAAAAATGTAAGCAAAATAAAGTTTACAATTATTTTATTTACTTCTTTTATAGGTAAAACCTTACGTCTTCTTTCTCCTCAAGCTTGTGGTTGTGGACATCACCAGTGTTAACTCAGCTTGATGGTTTGAAGTCGCTACTGCGAATCCTTCCAGCTGCAAGGGACAGTAGTGTCTACATTCTTGCTCTTTTCTGCTAAGTAGGGGTTGAGCAGGGGTTTTGGAATGGAAACATTAGCAGGGACAATGACAGCACAAACTTGTGGGAGTGGACAACCATCATCTGGTTTAACTTGAGGCCGTTCCATGAGAGGGAGAGCATGCTCTGCATTATCTCGATGGCCGGAAACTGGAAATCTGGAGAGCCCAGAGACCTAGGGTAGAATTGAACATTTATGCCTCGCCCCATCATTAAAATGATTCCTAATATTCTGCCATATTCTTAGAGTGATGTTTTGTCCATTTGTCATAGAAAGGCTTCCTCCAGCAGCAGATTGGAGCAGGTGCAGAGACCCAGAGTCAGACACACTCAGGGGAGAGTCTAAATTGGAGGGTGCTATCTGGTTCCTCCCTCTAGGAGCTCTGGGATCCCAATGGAAGAGAGGGAGGTAGGAGTTAGAGGGCATAGAGGACACCAGGAGAACATGGCCCACTGAATCAGCTAAGCAGAGCTCATGTGTGTTTACAGAGACTGAGTGGGCAAGTACACGGCCTGCCTGGGTCTGCACCACATCCTCTGGGTTTATGTTACAACTTTTAGCCTGGTGTTTTTGTGGTATTCCTGACAGTGGGAGTCAGTATGTCTCTGACTCTTTTGCCTGCTCTTTGGACTTTTCCCCTCCCATTGGGCTCCCTTGTCCAGCCTCAAATTATAAAACATTTCAAAATGGGACCAGCAGAATCCCAAACCACTTGTGGAGCTTCTCTGAATATAGAAACCTGCGAGACTTTGAAGGCTATACTTCTTTAAACCAGACCCAATTCTCCCTGTAATACAATTACTCACTATTAAATTAACATTGGTGATTCTTTAATGGCAAAATCAAAAGACAACAATAACAAAAAATTACAAGTATGACATACCACCAAGGAATATGTCTTTTCGTATTTCACTTTTCAAATCTGCCTCAGGTCAGGCTCTCTAAAATAGATACTGTCAAGGAAAGATGGTTGCTCCAACTCACTAAACAAAAGCCTTTCTGACAGTTCTCATTACTCAGAGAAATTTAAGCTGTCACCACCCAAAGTATTGGGGTTAATGCTTCTGTGTCAGGTCACAGCTCCCCAGGACTTGTCTATTTTCCATTCATATACCAGTTACACTGGTATCTATTCGAAATTTGAAGTCTTCTGTTTTTTAAAGATGCATGGAAAACCAACAAATGAATAGATTTTTGTGGCCTTTACTCTATTAACTTCTACCATCCACCTTCATGAGTATTCCATACTCTGCATGGATCCATTACTCAATTTCAACCGTCACTATATTTCAATTTTTTCTTGCTTTATTCCTCTCTGGTCTTCCTGATTTCTTCTTCTTCTTCTTCTTCTTCTTCTTCTTCTTCTTCTTCTTCTTCTTCTTCTTCTTCTTCTTCTTCTTCTTCTTCTTCTTTCTAATTTTTTTGGAATAATTTCCACAAAATTTTAACTAGGACTCTTAGCTGGGGTCATATTTGCAGATTTCTGAGAATTTCATTAGCATCAGATTTCTCCCCAACCCCATAATGGCTCCCTCTATTAAGATGTCTTTTTCCTTTCTTTCCCTCAGTGACTCCAAACTGACAGCTGGGGAAGCTGCAAAAGACTGAACTGGGACCTCTGAATGTGGGTGTCAGTTCTGTGGTTTGGACAGCTTGTGGGTTCACTGGCAGTGGGACCAGTATTTATCCCTAGTGCATGAATTGGCTTTTTGAAGCCCATTCCCTATGGAGGGATACCTTTCTCAGACTTGATACAGTGGGGAAGGGATTGTTCCTGCCTCAACTTGATGTACCAGACTTTGTTGACTCCCCATGGGAGTTTCTGTCTCTGAGGAGTGGATGGGGGACTGGGTGGGGGAATGGTGGAGGGAGAAGAAGGAGGGAATTATGGTTGCTATGTAAAATAAAAACAATTAAGTAAAAAATTAAAAAGAAATTCAGCTATAAAAGCTATAAAGCAGAACGGTGATTTCTATGGACTCCCAATAGACCCTTCACTTTGTGTTTAACTTTCTCCTTTGTCACCCAACCTACTGACTGCGAAGTTCCCACATACATCCAGTGCCCCTCTGCTCTTCTTCCTATGATGTTCTGAAAGATGGTCAGTCGCCATTCCTGGGTTTTCTTGAATAATTTCTAATTTATTTTCCCTTTAACGAATCTACGTTTTCACCTAAATTTCTTTTATTTCGGTGTCAAAAGTTCATAGACATGGCAATTAACTCATCAACATTTCCATTCCTAATTGCTCTCATAGTACATTTGCATAATTCATTTTAATTACATCCATCACTGCCAAATGGTTGTGACTCGGTCTGCATATAATTTGTAGTACGGGGACCTTCTCCACAATTGCTCAAGGTGTTAAAACTCACTGCTTCAGAATGGAGACAAAGTCTGGCACCTCAGCACAGGAGTATTTCCCAAAGTGGATTTGACTATGGTGATTACATACTGTTCCTTGTGACAGGCAGAGTCTCAGAATTACTTTCTGCCTATTAGAACAGTTATCCAAGAAAGACTCCAAAGGTCCTGCCCTTGTCCCACTTGATTATTCCAGTGTCTTTCTCTGATGTAATAGGCTTTTAAATTTAGTTTAGAACAGATATAAATTAAAGACAAGGTTCAGGATCACACAAGAGTGTGGCACCTCTGCATAGGATGGATTATTAATCTAGTGAACATGGGCATCCTGACCCTTGGATTCTTAGACAACAGAGTAGAAAGTATGATCTTTTCTAGTTAGTAAATACAACAGTTATCTTTGTAGTTAAAGGAGAAATTGGCTTATGTGGATCATAGCTGGATAGCAGGACATATATGCAGGAAATTCTGTTTAATAAAAATTAGGAGGGAGCGTTTTTATTATCTGCCATTCCATGTCATGCCCTCAAACTGTTTTTGGGACACAAAAACACCACTATAGCAAAACACTATTTGAAAGAATGTGGCACTTTGATTATTTGAAATAGAAGGAAGATTCTCATATGGTGACTCCAGGAAAATGTACCCTTTTAGGAAGGCTGGGTTTGTTACAGTATAATCACATCTGGTATTGTATGACTGAAACCTGACTATTATGCCCTTATGCCCAACACAATTAAAAAGCAGCCTGCAACACCTCCATGTATCTATGTTTCAGAAATCAGGTAGGTACTTGGAGTCATTTCTTACCCAGTGTCTTTTAGAGCTTCCAAATCAATTGACACCTCAGGCAATCATCATGGGTCCCTTTCCTGTTCCCATCACACATAGGAACTGGCTAGATTATAGTGTATTAAATGATATGTCCATTTTCACAGTACAATCAGGACAGGAACCAACTGCCGTTTGTCTCGCTTAAGCTCAACTATCTGTCCTCATAACTTTTGTTGAGAGGGAAACATCTTTGCATTTTCAGATCCTTTGTGATCTTCAGAAGAAAAAAAAAGCACCCAAGGAAAATAGCTTTAAGAAGAGTCTTAAAATGTACCCCAACTAGGCTTTCTTTATAGAAAACAAATTACTAAATATTCTGAAAATAACCCTGTTGTATGTGTTGATATGGTTCTCCACTTCAGACAAAAAGGAATTCAGTTGTATCTGAAAAGAAGGTTCCTCCTCCACATAATACCTTCTGGTGTTGCCCAAACTCAGCAAATGACATGAAGGATTTCTTCTGTTCTCACTGCTCCACAGTAGCCACTGTGACCTTCTTCAGACAAGAATTGTTTAGGATATGAGGGATAAGAAAAGGGGCTGCTGTTCAGACTGCCTGCTTCTAGCTCTACAGACCTGCAGATGAACTTAGACACCCCGGTTTAGATTGTGTTATATTAGTAAAGGGGAATAACACCACGTTTGCTGTACGACATGATGTTTAAACAAGGTGATGCATTTCCTCCTGAGAGAGGTGACTGGCAGTGCTTTCATGAGGGAGCATTTTTCCTACTGTTTTGTTAGGCAAATAAAGGAAGAAAAATGAAGCAGAGAAGTATCTGAGGTTGAGCCCACGAGTCTCTTAGGAAATACATTTTCACTGTAATTACTAGAGAATAAACACTTAGCAGTTTTACAGCACAAGATAGACAGTTGGTGTTTGTACATGTCATGTTCCATCTGTATTTATTCTGCCTCTCTGTGTGATATTAGGGTTTCTGACTGCCTGTCAAGGTATAGACTCAAGATTTATGACAATATGTACCTAATAATTTATAGCAATCTGTGATAGATACTTAGTACTTATCTAAATTATTATATCTATCTGTACTTGGAACATGGAAAATGATGTTTCAAGTTAAAGGAAAATTTCCTTTTACTGTTTATTAATTTTCTCTCCTCAAATTGTTAATAAAAGCTAGCAACATAGGTCCTTCCTCTTAGCCATGAATACATGCTTAAGCTAATATGATATTAGTGTTTAGTTAATGCTAAGGAACATTGAATAGATACTATGTACCTGTTTTCATGTCATTGTGTCATGGTATTAAGAAATATGCGGATTTGGGGGCAATTTATCTTTTGTATGGAATTAAAATGAGAAAGTAAGGTTTCTTAGAACCTAGAGATCACAGGTTCGGTCCAAGATGACAGGACTTTCAGCTTTTGTCTTCATGGTGGACATCACCCCAATTTTAGCCTACCTGATGTTTTGTTCCTTTGATCAACTTATCTGAGAGTAATTGCAATTGCTGACACATAATAGGAATCGGAACAGCATTTTTTATTTTTTCCCTTGAAAAACCTGGTACGGTTTTGAGGACTAAGAGCAAAGAACTTGCTGAGAAGTTCTCATAAAGTTTGACATGTTAAAACACATCAAGATAATAAATCACTGTATAGAAAATTGAAGCAATAGAAAACATGTAGATGGGAGAGAAAAATAAAACAAAACAATGTTCTTTGATCATGAGATAATTGCTATTCATAACCTGATTAACAACTTGGATCCCCATGCATACACACACACATTCCTGCATGCACATATATGTACACACACCCACTTTACAGAAAACCACAGCCAATCAAAAGTGTGAAAAGTAAGCCTGCTGTCCACAGCTCCAACTCATATATCTCCAAACAACTGGTGCACCAAAGGCTCAGGGATCATGGCAGAAGAAAAGGGCAGAAAGATTGTAAGAGCAAGAGGGAGTTTACTGTCTGATTCTGTCTTTTAGAAATGTCAGCGAAGTTCTACCCATGAAGTCTCATCAACATGGCTACCTAGATAAGACCCAAACTAGGATGACACTAATAGAATGCTAACATGAAAGAAGGACATTCCATGGGGGTCTCAACCCTAGACAAAGAACTGTAGGCTACTAAGGAATGTTGATGGTGGGGGTAGGTAGTATTTTCCAAACAAGAGTCATCAATTGGTTATCCAATACCAAAAGTCAGCCCTGAAGTCATATACATACTAGTAACTTTAAATGATTTGAGCAGGTTGTATTCATATATTTAAACACACACACACACATACACGCACAACACACACACACAAACACACACATACACACACACACGGAGAGGGGAGAATAAAGTCCATGAATTTGAAAGAATGAGGGAGGTGCAAAGGAGAAGTCAGCAGGAAGAAAGGGAAGGAGGGACATTATATAATTATATTTTACTTAAAAAACAAATGTTTAAAATGTAATAAATGTTTATTAAATAGTTCTAATAATAGGCACGTGTGTGGTAAATAAGTATTGCTTCTTTCACAGCTAAGTAGCTGATAAATATCACCCCCTTCAGGAGATAGTAGAAGCTGTCTCATACATCTCTCTTAAAAATATTAATATTGGGGCTGGAGAGAAGGCTCAGTAGCAAAGAATGCTGGCTGTCTTGCAGAAGACTCAGAGGTTTGGCTGCCAGTACCCACACTGGCTGGCTTGCAGCCAACTGCAACTCTAGTTCTAGGCGATCTTCATGCCTCCATAATTACCTGCATACATGTGGTGCTCATCCATCCATCCAGTCAGTGTGCACACAATACACTCACAGAAAAAACAGAAACACAGACACACACACAGACACAGACAGACACACACAGAGAGAACTAATTAATCTGAAAATGTAATATTCTGGGTAAAAATAACACAAGTTCTACCAAGAACTTGTATCTTTTTACATACTATAGCTCCTTGACCCAACTAAGCCATTATTAGTTGGGAATTTTTCTTTGATGAATGGAAAGAGATATGCTCTTGTAAATATTTGTTTCTATGAAAGGAAAAGCATATATATGTATATATAATAATCATTGGTTTGAAGCTATGATACATCTATCAGGTTAGTTATTATTGAGCTACTAAAACTTTTAGCCTCTGCACACTGCTTTTGTCCTGTGTCAAAATGTTGTATTTTAAGATATAATTTGAGAACAGATATTGAATAATCCTGGTTAGTAAATACCTGTATTGTTTGTGTAAAACTAAAAGAAACTTTGTTCAAGATGTTTATAGTGGTACTAGTTATTTTATCATTTGTCTTTTGATTCCTGTGCTTTTCCTATCCTAATTACTCTTTAATGTTATATTTTTAAACTAAAAATACAGAAAAAAGTAAACCTACTTCAAAATTCACCTTTGTTCTAGAAGAATTGAATCACAGACTAGATTTCCAAAGTACCTACCTCCTTATGTGTCATTCAATGGCCACTAGGTGTTTGTCAACAAAAACTTTCTTAATTATATATTTTGAATCACTATACTCCCTTCCTAGACCTGCAGTGCCTTCTTGTGGTGGTTTGAATCAGAATGGCTCCCCATCAGCTTGTATGTATGAATAACTGGTCCCCAGTTGGTTGAACTGTTTGGGGAGGATTAGAAGGTATGGCCTTATTGGAGAAGGTGTGTCACTGACAGTGGGGTTCGAGGTTTCAAGAGTCCATGCCACTGCCAGTTAGCTCTCTTTCTGCCTGTGTCTCAAGATGTGTTCTCTCAGCTACTTCTCTAATGCCATGCCTGCCTGCTTGCCTGCTGCCGTGCTCTCCTTTCTGATGGACTGTAGCCCACTGTCTTGTAAGTAACAATAAACTCTTTCTTCTGTTAGTTTCATTAGTCATGATGTCTTACTACAGCAATAGAAAAGTAACTGTGACACTTTCCCACCTCCCTTTTTTGTTTCTGTCTGCCCAGCACCTTTTCTAACTGGAAATTATGATTCCTTTCAGCACTTCTCATTGAGTGATCCTGTCTTTCCTGACACAAAGGAATTTGCCTCCTCATAGACCCAGAAATTAGTGAAGACATGGTTTGTCATTTACGGTGGTATCCATCAAAGTTCTTTTGTTATTAAGGAATTAAGTTCTCCCCATCCCACAATCAATAATCACCTATAGTTCTTTTTCTAGGGATGGAGCCTTGTGGGAATTTTTCATTATGAGAGGGAGAATTTGTCTTCTCCAGGGATGAATTCTGTGATAGACAATTCTAAGAGGTTAGTATAAGTATATATGAGAAATACTGACTTATTTTAGCAGTTTGTATTTTTAAAATTATATACATACCTACGTAATTAAGTTTGTACATAGGTATGTAACAATTATAATTATATAATAAGTGGTCACAAATTTGAATAGTGGGAGGGACATAATAGGAATTGGAGAGAAGAGAGGGGAAAATGATGTAGATACAGTATTTATTAAATTCTCAAAAACCAAAAAATTTTTAAAAACTAAATTTACGGTTACATGTGGTGTGGGAGAATTGTCTGTATTCTGTCAATCATGTTTTAAATAAACCCTGATTGGCCAGGCAGGGAGTATAGGTGGGAAAACAAGACAGGAAGTAGAGGTGAGAACAGGAGAATTCTGGGAAGCAGGAAGCTCTTTCCGTACTCCTGGGCAGACCACCAAAGAAGCAGGGTGTGTCCCTGCCCCACTGAGAAAAGGTACCGAGGCATGTGGCTAACATAGATAAGAAACATGGGTTAATATAAGTTATAAGAGCTAGTAAGAAGCCTGAGCTAATGGGCCAATCAATTTATAATCTTATGGAGACCTCTTTGTGATTTTCTTTGGGGCTTGCCAGCTCGGGGGTTCCAGGCAGGACAGAAACCCCAACAAGTCGGCCCTCATGTTACAAACATGCAATTCCAGAAGTTTGGATTCATATGATCTGAGCCCTGAGAAGGCTTGTTAGTAGCAAGCTTATTCAAGATTAAATCAGGAACAAGTAGAGCTGGGGGATGAAGGAAGAAGCCTATGTCCCTAATGTGTTTTGTTGTAACATGAGAAGCATGCTAGCCCTTTGTCTGTCCCAGCTGCCTGGCTAACTTACACTCGAAATAATCACACAGAAACCGTATTCATTTAAACACTGCCTGGCCTATTAGTTCTAACTTTTTATTCACTAATTTTTACATCTTAATTTAACCCAACTTTTAAAATCTGAGTATTGCCACATGCTTGTGGTTTACCAGCAAGATTCTAAACAGCATCCATCTCAGGCAGGAGACCCATGGTGTCTGCCACTCTGCCCTTCTTCCCAGCATTGAGTTCTGTCTACTCTGCTTACCTAAGTTCTGTCTTATCAACTAGGCCTAGGCAGTTTCTTTATTCATTACCCAATGAATGCAACAAAAAAACCAGAAGGAACTCTATTCTGTGATCCTGAGATCCATCTATTTTCAAAGCTAATGCTCATCAGAAGACTTAGTTATGTAAGCCTTAACTTTTCCATTTACTTGAAATAAGTCTGTGATATGTCTCTGTTATTTATAATCATTAGTAACAATCACAGTTCTGGTCAAAGCTTGGAGCATGTGGATTATCTTTTAATCCCCATAAGCATCATTTTCCACTCATCTTATATTGATGAGATATTGAGGAAAAGATTTCAAACCCATTTCAACAAGTTTCTCCTCACTTTACAGTGAGTTAGAAGACCCCATCTTACATAAACTTTATTTTAACTTCCATATTTTTTTATTGTTAAAAGAAAAATTTACATTTACTCTCCTTGTCCCAGGCCCTCCCGCTCCCCCACTACCCCATCGCCCTCCCCCTGCTTCCTTGAGATGGGGCAGGATACCCTGCCCTGTGGAAA
>JAQHUG010000207.1:2637892-2660453 GCA_028555095.1 Dicrostonyx torquatus | reverse complement strand
TCTTAAGGAAGCAGGGGGAGGGAGGTGGGGTAGTGGGGGAGCGGGAGGGCCTGGGACAAGGAGAGGAAGTGTAAATTTTTCTTTTAACAGTAAAGAATAAAAAATAAAAAAGATGAGAGTTCTCAGCTTATTGCTTCTGCTGCTGTGCCTGCACTTCCTGCTGTGCCTCCCTGCTATGGTGGACTCTCATCCGTCTAGAACCATAAGCCCCCAAACACTTTCTACCATCAGTAGTTTTGGTCATGCTGCTTTCTCACAGCAACACAAAGGTAACTAATAAAACAGCCTTGGCCTCCTTCCCATGAAAGATACTCATTAACTATGTTTCAAAGGACTAATTTGTCTAGCACTAATACTGGGTGATAAACTCCCCCGCCTTGACCAAATGAAACTGACTTCATTATATTCATGCTTTGTCTTATTTAGAAAGAAGCATACTCTGGGTGCTTGGGATTGAGATTTGAATGAAAATCGCTTTACAGATTCTAATTTAGGCATCTAGTAGTTGCAACACAGCAGAACACATTGTGGGATCTCAGTGGAAGGGGGACTCAGTCTTAGACTAAAGAAGGTTCTGGCCAGGCTCTGCTGAATTGGCCTAGCAGCTTGTGGACTACAGTTTTTGCTTTTAATCCACTCAAAATCATGTCTAATCAATTCATGGATTTAAAACCTTCATTTTAATATTATTATGTCTTGAAATTATGCTGCAAATGGAGATGAAGATTTTCTTCTGTGAAATGGTAAAAATACATCAGGTCCATCTTTTAGCTGGAAGCCTGTGATGAAAAGAAGAGCTCCTTCCACTTGCAATGCCCTGTTATGATTCATAACAACTTTGTAAGCATCCTTAGCACTCATCCATTTTAGTCACAAAGAGGCAGAGTGCCTTGACTTAGAAATCCATCTGTGTAAACAGCAATGCCACTGCAGCTGAAGGGGTAGAACCTAAGCACCCAGATTCTCTAAGGTCTTTGCATAACATCAGTACAAAGATCTCTTAATTTCCTTTTAGAATAGGTTTCTGTTATTTAACAAGGACAAATTGTTACCTCTCCTGTTGCTGATAAGAGATATCTGACAACTAGTTAAGAAAAGAATAGTTTATTTCAGCTCACGGTTCGATGGTTCAGTCCATCACTGTGCAGAATGCATAATAGCAGCGTGGCTCTAGCGGTAGAATCAGAAGAGTAAGGAGGCTCACACTGCTGTCAGAGAGCAGAGGCATGAATGCTGGGTTTCAGGGGGCTTCCTTCTTTCCACACTTTTCATTAGGTCTGGGATTCCATTCATGGGAAGGTGGTCTTCCCTCACTGAATAAATCTCTAGGAAATGCTCTCACCTATGCCCAGAAGTCTGTCTTCTAGGTGATTCAAAACCTGTCAGGTTGAGAGTGAAAATCACCACACTTGGCTAGAGATTTGAGCCAGGTATACCCTTACCAAAGTTACTTATAGCTGACCATTAAGTTTCTTGTTCTTTGCTAGTGCTATGGGTGGAATTGTGCCTCACCTGTTGAAAGTTCCACACGGAACTCCTATCCCTAACGGGACTGCATATGGAGGGTGAACACTGCAGAAAACTATTAAAGTAAATGGATCATAAAGAAGGGGTTCTGACCTAATAAAGTTTGTGTCATTGTAAGAAAAGAAAGAGACACAAGAAACTTTTCCCTCATGTACAGAGGAAAGGCTACATAAGGAACACAGCAAGAAGGTGGCTGCCTGTAAGCAGGAAGCATGACCTTGTCAGAAATCAACATGAAACACATCATGCCCTAAAGATGTTTTAGTCTTTAGAATGATACTCAATTGTTTTCTGTTATGTAAGCCATATAGTTCTCTGTGGGTTTTTTTTTTTTTGAGCTCTCTAGCAGATTATAGACATAGTAAGTGTTTGCAGGGCAGGAATTGGACCTGCCCTTTCCTAGGCATCCTCAACAATCAGGTCAGTCTATTACAACATGGAGAAGACCTCCATATGTTAAAATTATGAACTGCTGACATATAAAGTGGAATAATGTTATTACTTATGAAAGGTTAAGTTGTGTATCTAATCAACAGTTTATGCTCAAGTTAATTGAAAGTTTGATATTTAATAATTCAAGAATTCTGTATATTAGATCAATTTGATATTTTTAATTTGCCAAAATGACAGTGACCAGTATCATTTTCATTTTAGTTTATAACATTTGTCCATCTAGCAATTTCCTATACCTATATTGGTTCTGGGTACTTTCTAGCGACAAGAATGTCAAACACTAATCACTATTATTGCTATGAGGATGACTAAGGATGTATGACAAGCCTGTGATAAGCTCTTTGCAGGCACCATCTCATGTAATATCTACAACAATTGTCTTTTGATTATAATTTGGTGTTGTAATGCTGAGGCCTGAACCCTGCGCATTAGGCATGCTAGGCAAGCGCTTTACCAGTGAGCTACAACCCCAGCCACAGAACAATCTTCTGGTTTAAGCACCACCACTATCAACTTTTATAAATGAGGAAAGTGAGAATCAGAGAGATCACAATCCACTCAAAGCCACGTGGGCAATAAAAGGCAGAGCTGGGTCTTAGTTAGACATGTTAGAGTCTGTAATGTAACCAGGACTCCGCTCAATAGCTACCACTGCCGTGACAAAGATGGAGGTGGGTGGTAGGGAGACCCCACGAGGCTGGGGAAAGACAGTAGGATATAGACAGAAGAGATGACTAGTGTTGGAAGAGATGAGAGGAAGGCAGAAGGACACTTTGTTGGGCCAAAAGGAAAAAATTAGAGTGCAAGAGTGAAACACAAGGACACCCATGGAGCTTTATGATGGTGATATACTGGCGACCAGAGGACTTGCACAGCTTCAGCTTGGATGTCTATGGAAGAGAGTGATACAACATCCTGAGAAGAGAAAGCGTGAGTCTAGGTGCAGAAAGGTTTCCCTGCAGCACCTTATCCAAACCTGGTGACAGACTTTCTTAACTTCTCAAAGGTCAGCTGTGCCACAAATAATTTACTTACAAATGTTCAGTCTAACCAGTGGTGACCAAAAGAGGAAGCAGCTCACACCAGTTTGTCTTGGATACCTGTCGATTAATTTAGGGTTTTCTGACGGGGATGTTTCCCCCAAAAGAGGAATTTGGAAAGGTCACAGTGGAGATCATATCATGGTCAATCCACAAAGAAGACATTAGGCCCATCTGGTTCTGGTGGTACTGTCCAATGACAGCTCCCTGTACTACTAACTCTGGCATTAATGTACCTTTGAAAACATATAAGGTTGTAAATAAGTTGTGTTGTGTTTTCAATATCTTCTTAGTATGTTCTTATAATAGATTTTATTACAGATACATCTGAGAGCTGACATAGACTTTTAGCTTCCAATGAAACTCAGATCTCATAGGAACACATAGTGTCCAAGTTTTCTTCCCAGTTTTTAGCTTCTTGGGACCTCTGGCTATATTGGGATCATAGCTGCGAAGATTTTCTCTGAAATAAATCCTGGGACTCACTGGAGAATTAGAACTATTACAGAGTTCTCTTTGTTTTATGTAAATACATTCTGTTTCTAAAAAAGGGCAAAGTCATAAGAAAGGACCAGTTTAATAAATATTTCCAGAGAAAGTGAGAAAAGCATTATACAAAACTCCCAACTTCGGAATTTAAATTGAATCCTATTCTACCAGAGCAAAGTCTTATTCAAAGCCTGAGTCTTGCTTCAAAGTAGGATGTATGTTCTAGAAATTTACATGCTGATAAGGAGACGAATAGGAAAGAAAATATGCTTCCTTGGTATGTGTGCACATATTGTACTGTTTTCTCCATCCATTTGAAACATGCTATGATTGGCAGTTGTAAGTGTCAACTTGATACAGCTTAGACTCATTTGAGAAGAGAGTTTCAATTAGGAACTATTTAGAGCAGACTGGACTGTGGGCATTTCTTTGGGGGAACTGTATTAATTGTTGATTGATGTAGGAAGACCTAGCACAGTGTGGGAGGCAACATTCCTTAGACAGGAAGTTACAACCCATGGAAGATAGGAAAAAGCTAGACGAAAGCAATAAGTATCACGGGTACATTTGATTCTCGCTGTTCTTGACTAGAGGCAATGTGACCAGGTGTCTCTAGCTCTCACCTCTTTGGCATCTCACCAAAGTAATTTAGAATTGTGATGCAATTAAATCCTTTCTCCCCTAAATTGCTGTTGGTCAAGGTATTTTATAACAGCAACATAAATGAAACTAAAGCATGTAACAGATTTCAAAAGAACGGGGATAGCAGGTGTGTGTGTATGTATGTGAAAATGAATAAGCACCTAGGTGATTGTCTATATACACACTACAAACACACACACACACACATATAGTCCAGATTAAATATTTTCCAACACTTAATGTGAATTGGTGCTTACTAATAAGTGTCTGGGCTGATGAAATGCTCATGTTTTCAAGATCAAAACAATATAAGTAGAATTGCTAAGTGCTGTAGAGACATTTATGCAATATGATATGATGAACATAAAAGGGTACAGCCATTCACTTTAGACTAATATGAATTCTAGTTATTCCAGACCTTTGGGGTCAGCTTGACTCTGGTCTGTAACACTGTTTCTAAAGGGTCAAACAGCTGGATGTTTGAGTCAACAATATGCTGTGCTGTGCATATAGTTCAATTATTTTTTTTTAACTAAGGTGGCTGTGGTACACAATTTAATGCAAATTAAATATAAACATGAATTAATAAGTGTGAGAAGTAGGGATTCCATATTAATCTTCTAGTTTATATATATATATAATATAAATTTAGGTAATAAACATCTAAATGTATGAGACATAAAATTTCAAATAATCTATGTCCATATTATATATAAAATAAAAGTTTTTATATTAGTATAGAAAACAACTCCAAATTTGACACTCTGTCCAGTTCTCTATTAAGCAAAAAGGATCATAGCAAATCATTGATTCATCAGCATACCTGCCTTTGCAGAGTGATATCTTGTTCTTGATTATCTTAGACTTCCATGTTTAAAGTGTCATGTAGGAGGCTGGAGAGATGTCTCAGTGGTTAAGAACATTTGTTGCTCTTCCAGGGAACCTAGATTTGTTTCTCAGAAACCACAATGCAGCTCACAAATGTCTATAACTCCAGTTCCAGTGGATCTGATATCCTTTTCTAGCCTCTCAGCACTAGCCACACATGTGGCACTCACATACATACACACAAAACACTCATATATATAAAAGTAAATAAATCTTTTAAAAAAAAATAGAGAGCTGTAACATGAGGGTCCTGCTCGTTGGGGTTACTGTCTCACCCAGTACCCCACAGCCGGCAAGCCCCAAAGAAAATCACACAGAGAGTCTACATTAAGTTATACACTGATTGGCCCATTAGCTCAGTCTTCCTACCACCTCCCATAACTTATGTTAACCCATTGTCAGCCACATGGCCAGTACCTTTTCTCAGCTGGGCTGCTACATGTTGCCTCCTTGGAGATCTGCGCAGGAATGCCAGGGAAGCTTCCTGCTTCCCAAATCTCCTGTTCTCACCTCTACTTCCTGTCTGGTTTTCCCGCCTATACTCCCGCCTGGCCAATCAGCATTTATTTAAAACATGATTGACAGGATACAGAATTATCCCGCACCAGAGAGCCCCTATATCTCAAGGTTTGTCGTGTTGTGAGCTTTAGATTTCAAAGGCTGTGGTAAATGTTGTCATGTCCCTTCTAACCAGTTCGGAAAACATTAACCTGTGGGATTTTCCTAGAGACCATCATCTCTGCAACCCTTTGTGGACTTTCATCTGTTACTAGAACCTCCAAGAGCCAGAATCATATTGTCTTTACATTTTTCCCTGCAGCATAGTAACCAATGAACTTTGGGTAAAGAGAAAGCTATTTTAGCTCTCTCACTTTCCCATTGAGAGAACTGTATCATCAAGATACCCTGAAGGATGGATACCACTATGGCTCTCTGGAGGAAGATAGCATCCCCGAGTTTTCTCTGTAGACAAGTCTGCAGAAGCACCAGATAAAGCATTTGGTGTCATATGATAGAGAAGTATGGATGACTGAGAATATGACCTTGGCAGCATGCTGACCTGAGACAGCATAGTCCTGTCAGCACAATTCAAATTCTCAATATAATTCTGACACACATTCTAACAACTCAAAAGAGAAACGAAGATGAACCTGGTACATGAAAGGGTTGAAGAGGTAAGTAGAGATGCTTTTGAAGGACTGAGATCCAGAAGGGCTGTCTTTTCTAAAAAGGAAAGGCAACTGGGATTACATATCATGGGCTGTTCAATAAGAGACAGAAGCTACTAGAGCCAAGTCATTCAGGGCAAAAAGTTTCCTTTGCTTGCTAGGTACTGGCATCTCAAGATAAAGAACAAAATCTTGCAAAGACAGTTCCAAGAGAAAGCAGATCAAAATGAGGACAACTATAGCAGATTGAAATAAAAAGTGTCCCCCATAGGGTCACATATTTGAATGCTTAGTCACCAGGGAGTGACAGTATTGAAATGATTAGAAGGATATGGTGGTGTGGCCTTGCTGGAATAGGTTTGGTCATGTTGGAGGAAGTGTGCCATTGAAGCTTTGAGGTTTCCAAAGCCTGTGCCAAGCCCAGAGTGCCTCTGCCTAGCTCTAGGATGTATCTCTCACGTGCTGCTTCAGCTTTTGCATGCATGTTACCATTCTCCCTACCACAGCAAAACCTCCGAAACTGTAAGAAAACCTCCAATTAAATGCCTTTTCTTCTAGTATTTGCATTGTTCATCACATCCCTTCACAGCACTAGAATACTGACTAAGACAACAACAAAAGAGAAACATTTTATAAATGAACCTCATAGACACACACAAGATTGGTGAAATCGGCTCTATAGAAATACTAAAAAAACATAAAAAGAAGAGCCCTGTTTTTATAGTGAATAGCCAAGAGAAAAACACACAATTCTTATCAATAAAAGCACAACAGCTTTTTAAAAAGATCTATTTTATTATTTAGTGCATGCATACATCTGTGTGTGTGTGTGTGTGTGTGTGTGTGTGTGTGTGTGTACATATATGTGGAGGAGCCATTAGAAGTGAGAAAAGAACATTAGATGCATGGAAGCCCATGCTTGTCTTCATTTCATTATCATAATAACATTCTGGAAAAGTAGAATAATAAATAATCTCTCATTGTATAAAACAAATAAAGATGCAGAAAGATGAACTAGCTTACTTAGAGAGTAACAGCTATACCAGCAAGAAAGCTGGAAGTCTGCCAGATAATAGTGTTTGCTTTTCTCGCTCTCTCAAGATCTCATCTAACCAGGCTAATTTCAAACTCACTGCCTAGATGGCAGATGAGGCTGGCCTGAATTCCTGATCTTTCTGCCTCTACTCCCAATTCCTGAGATTTTAGATTTGCACCACCATGCCTGGTTTTGATCTGCCCTCATTTATTGAGTGTGCATTGGTGTGTGTATATATGTGTATGGTGTATGTGCATGATGTGTGGGTATTTATGGAGATTCGAGGAGGGGGAAAGGGAAAGTGTCCTCTTTTATTCCTCTCTAGTTCTTTTGAGGCAGAGTCTCTCCTTGAACCTATAACTTGCATTTTATTGGCAAGGCCATGAGCCAGCAAATCCCAGCAATTCCTGTAGTTTCTGTCTACCTCAACGCTGAACACCCAGCTTGTCCTGTGGAGGTTGTGATTTGAATCTTGACTCTCACGCTAGTGCATCAAGTATTCTTCACTGCCAAGTCACCACCTGCCCTAGTTCTGGATCTCTTCTCCTTAAGATGCTGTATTTTGCAACATGGCATCTCAATGGAGGCTGGGATTTTCGTTTTTGGAGGGGGTGCTTTAATTTCAATGGGGTCAGCTAAAATAGCTTCTTTCAAATGATTTTCTGTTTGTAATTTGCACTATAAATGTTCAGATGCATGAACCACAGGTATTAATGGTCAACTACACACGTGATTCCTATGTTTCTTCCTTATCTGTTTTATAGCCCGGTGGTGATCACTCTGGAATAGTTTAGAAGAGGCATTTAGTTCACAGAGCAACAAGCAAACCTGTCTGTCCTTGCTGCTCTCGGGCTTCATCTTTTCATATTCAAGTTGTGCTTCATGGTGGGTCTCTATCAAGGAGAGAGCTGTTCATCCGGAACCAGCTATCTCTCCATCCTTCTCTTGGAACACTTCCTTGCCTCTTCTTTGCATTAAGTGTGGCTTGCCTTGCAGGAACAGCACTGTGTTTTTTTCATGATTGGTCCTCATCCTAACACTTTAATTCTTGAGCACCCCTGCTAACACAGCAAGACAAGCAACTTCTGAGTCCTCTAGGCAATATAATTACTCTGTCTGGCTTTCTTTAATGTGTTTTCTGCTTGAAAAAAATTATCTGCCTCAAAGCAAACACACTTTGGCCTATTTCACTGTGTTATTGTAAGACCCATGTCTCATCCTTTGGAACACTTACCTTATCCTACTCAGCAAACTCATCAGCTTCATTTCAGGCTTCCTCATTCATGATCCATACACCAGCCATGGGAACTTCCAGTTATTTTATAACTCTGTGTATATGTGAACACACATACCTACACATGCATAGACTTCTTACTAGAGTAGGAGAACCTTGCCACCAGAGGTTATGATGTTTTACTTGCTTAGCTTGTAGCCAAAAGCCAGCCATATACTAAATGCTACCCAGGCATGTCCTTATCTCTTTATCTGAGGGGAGATGGCATTAAATTACAACTCCTATTGTATGTTTTTTGCTTTTTATCTTAAATTTGATTTGTGCTTTTTTCCTCCAACTGTTTCCACTTTAATCGTTCCCATCTCAGTCAATTATCTGCTTGTTTTATGGACCTTTGACACAGACCCCAGAATAACGTAATTGATTGAAACAGTATCATTCATTTCTTCCTAGCTCTAGGTCTGAATTTCAAGCAAATATGCCCAATTGCTTTTAATCTCCAGAAGAGCAAATGAATTAAAGCTTGCAGAAGGCTAAGTGATCAGGTAGTGGCATTCACCACCCATTGAATGCCATGATCTTTCCTTCCTTTGTCCTTAATAATCAAGCAGCAAGGGTGCTGATTGCGAGCATGAACAAGCAACATACTGTCAGTTTTGTTAATTTTATGATGCAAAAAAACACCAACAAGGTATGTTATAGCAACATCTAAGGTCACTCTGGTTCTGATTTTATATTTCTTAGAATTGAGTAATTGATGTCATTAAACATTATCAGTTTCTCTTTCAAAACTTCAAGAATTTCAGTAAAAGACCACTTTCTCTGATAATATCTGTGTTAGGTTTCTTAATGAGTCTAATCTGTGTGGTTAATTGCTTGACTAGTTTGAAAGATTGACTTCACCCAAGAGAAATGGCAAACAAGTTTATTTACTAACATAATCCTTAGAAACCCTGTTATAATTTCAACTAATATTTTTATTTTACAAAGACAAAAAATTATATACATATATATAATATATAAATGATCTATGTATTATCCATCCAATTAATGATCTATCTATCTATTATCTATCTATCTATCTTCATATTATCATCATAATCTCTTTGTAATGGTAATAATCTTTCAGATCTACCAATTTACTCAGTGGACTTTGTAGAATGTCCCCAATGAAGCAAAGACACAGATTATGAGTCTCAAACAATGTGCTGCTTTTGTGAGGGAAAAGCATCTATGCTCTTATTTGTATCACTAGCTGCAGAAAACACATTACAAAATGTACATTGATGACCACGGGGTGGCCCATGAAATGTTTGTCTCCATGGATCAGTGTAATCTATCACCATTATTAGAAAAGAACCATTTCAGACAGCTCTTCTCTGTTTCCCATTCAAGTACCCTCTGATCCCATTACGTGATCTCAGAAATAATACCAAATTATTGGGTAGTGGAAGAAAAAGCTAGCACCATGTAGCAACAGAACACATGCCTTAGAGGAAGTTCATTTTTGGTTCAACTGTGGTACTGATAAAACAATAACAATTTGGCTTTTCACCTAAACACTGCAATCTGCCTTCTTGCATGTGGAACAGGTGCTAGAATGCCCACCTCAGCATTCCCGAGAATACTGGCAGGATTAGCTGCATGTAGTGATTAGCACAGTCCTTATGGCAAAATAAAATTCACAGCAAGTGTTGTCTCCTTCTCACTAATGGAAGGCAGAAATAATAACATAATTCAATGTGATGAATTGAAATAATAAGATAAAAATTACACAACTGATGGCTAGCTCATTAGAAAGAAAGATTAATGAGTGGAATTAACATGGCTCTGGGCAAGGTTAGTCCTATGTAGGAAAAGAAGCCCCCTGTGCCTTAAATTAGGTCTCATATTTTACTTTCTAAAAATTTATATTTGATTTGTATTCAAGTAGAAACCAGAAACAACAAATGTATAGGAAATAAAGAGCTCCCAAAGTATTAGGTATTGACAAGCCAAACATGAAAAACCCAGGTCTTTGTGACCACTTACTCACAGAGAATCAATTCAGGGCGGGGCGGGGCAGGGGAGGATGTTTCACCTGGTATCCACTTTCCTTTCCCGTGTTTATTGATCTATAATTGTTATGCAAATAAATAATAGTTTCTCTACAAACTGATTATTGATATGCAAATAGTAAACTGTATACATACACATAATTAACACTTCCTAGTTGATTTCATTGGGTACAGTGACATGCTCATGTTCATACCCAATAATAAACCTCTACCACCTTGAAAAGTAGCCTTATGTGTCTTTTTCCTTGCCCTTTCCCCCTTATATCGTCTTCTTTTTATGGCTCAAAGCACTTAAGATGACACCCATGCTCCTCAAATGTTTTAAAGTATACACTAGCTAATCAACAGTCATAGGCATCAGGTTTACATCCAGTTTCTGGATTTTTATTATCTTGACTATCTGTAACTTAACACTGATGGCGCAGTCTCCTCCCTGTTCATTGGTAATCACTTCCCATCTTAGATCATAGCTATTTTAGATATTTACTGACAGACATTTTGTGACAATTGTGGATATTGTCTACTCTCTATTGACCCTTGTTAAAGGAAAACATCTGCCATAAGAGACACTATGCTAAGTGTTCACTCACCAGGAATAATATAGTTTTTGTACATTTATAAACTGGAAAATATTAAAATCAACCTTCTTCTTACTTAAGAGAGGGTCACATAGGTCTAAAGAAACTGTCTGTTTCTTCAAGTTGATGAGTTAATTCTGGCATTCATAAGACAAGGGTAGAAGAATATTCATTCCTAGCCATGTTAGTACAATATCTGTCTTTGTTAAGGTTTTCTTAATTAAGAAAAGACACCATTACCATGGCAACTCTTTTCTTTTTCTTGGTTTTTCAAGACAGGGTTTCTCTGTGGCTTTGGAGCCTGTCCTGGAACTAGCTCTTGTAGACCAGGCTGGCCTCGAACTAACAGAGATCCACCTGCCTCTGCCTCCCGAGTTCTGGGATTAAAGGCGTGCGCCACCACCACCCGGCCCATGGCAACTCTTAAAAAGAAAACATTTAACTGGGGTGGCTTGCTTCCAATTCCAGAGGTTCAGTCAATTATCATCATGACAAAGAACATGGTGGCATGCAGGCAGATGGGGTGCTGGAACTGAGAGTGCTATGTCTTACAGACAACAGGAAGTTGACTGTCAGTCATGCTGAGGGAAGCTTGAGCAAAAGAGACCTCAAAGCCCGTCTTCACGGTGGCACACTTCCTTTTTCAAGGCCACATCTCCTAATGGTGCCACTTCCTTTAGGGGCCATTTCCTTTCAAACCACCACAGTACCTTAGGTGCTGGCTCAGTGAAAAGCTTTGAGCTTAACCTAAAACTCAGTTCGGCACATGTGCTCCATTCTTCTGGGGTAGCTACCATTGAGGAAAATTGAAGAGTGTGTTCACAGGATACATGGGAACTGGCCTTTCTTCTTTCTGGCTGAATTGTCAAAGACAAAGTTCCAATTACACCTGCTCTCCAGAGAGGAAGAGGGAGCTTATCTCATGGTGATTTGTTTCTGCTTGCTCCCTATCTAGGGCAGGGGTTAACATAAAGGTTCTTAAGCTATTTTGACCATAAATAATTTCTGAAGAATTAAAAACAGTTGCAAGAAATATATTTAAGCACGCATGTTTCGGTTCCTTAAATGAACACAGCATTGACTCATCCAGGGCTTGGAGGAGGAGAAAAAAAGAAAAAAGAAAAAAGTGACTGACTGAGCCTCAATTGTTTCTTTGGCTCTGATTTTAGTATAATCATGACACAACTTTATTTGGATGGTTTTAAAAGTTCAAAGGACTCTTGTTTTCAAGCCCAGAAAAGATAAATCTCGAAACTTGTCATCATAAATCAATATTGCACTGTGTTCATATGTCTAGTTTTATAATGGAAGAGAAGCAACGAAGGGGCAAGCATCCCAACACTGTCTCTCTGCTTCCTATCTGCAGTCCGGAAAGATAAGATCAGTGGCACTTCCTTTGATTTGATTCGGTTCTTTCTCTAAGAATCTTGGTAAATGTGCTGCTTGTGTTTGTGATTTATGGGAAATATTGTTACCAGAGAAAACACAAGATCACCCGCTCTTTCCTCCAATTACATTGGCTCTGACATTTAACCTTTTCAACAATTTCATAACAGTGGCATCTAGTTTGACAGCTTTTCATTCCTTCTGCATTTCCCCTTATATTGTTCCAAGCAATATTTCCCTTAAATATAGGAATATGTTTTTATTCTACAATTTGAAATATAGTGTGGGGAGTACTGATCACGTTCAGTATAGTTATCCAGAAGCATTAGAAATTTAATATTATAATTACTATTTATTATATACAAGGTATGGAGAAGTTCTATTGTGGATTATGAAAACAAGTAATTTTCAGTCCCTTTTGAGTTCTCTGAAGAACTACAGCTAATACTGTTATTGTCCACAGGGGTCAAGTTCTGCTGTTAGTTAAGGAGGTTGCATGGGTTGGTTTGCTGCAGCAAAGACAGAAGCCAGATGTGGGATTGGAATATAGAATCTGAAGCTGAGAGACTGAGAATGGTGTCTTTCCTTAATCAGATGGTCAAACAACCTGCCTGGGCTGACCCACACAGCCTTTGACATTTGTTCCCTGCCATTCTTATGACTTCTGCAAGAGTCCATGAAAGTGTCAGACATGAGAAGCTGTATTGAACACCCACTGCTATAGTGTCTGCATAAATACCGCACAGTGGTACTCAACCTGTGAACTGGTGTCTAGAGGCAATTTTAAAGCACATTTGGTATAAATTTGACATTTTGGTATGCCTTCTCCTAAGAAAACTCTTGAATGGTGTGAATTAGGTGATTCAAAGGACTGAGGTGCAGTTTGAAATGTTACTGTTCCATCATTTTCTCTCTATCCATAACACTTGTAAGTATCTCAAACTGTATCTGGAATAGGAGGAAGACATGAAGATATTAAATAAGCAGTAAATGAAATGAACAAAACTGCAAGGCAGAGACCAGAGACAAGATATAAAAAGCATTGCCTGGAGGCTAGGGAAAACAGTTAAAAATACAGACTAAATGAACAACTCTCGAGTGCTGAAGTCTGAGTGAGGTGAAATGAAATGGACCAAAATACTTGAGATATGAGAAGCTGGTGGTATGTGAAAGATGGTTACTATTAGGAACGGTGACTGATGTAGATTGTTCTTTTTTAATATCTATTTATCAGTAGAGTTTGTAAAGAGACAGACAAAGTCTGTCTTTCCAGGGTAATAAAGTTTGTCTCTCTACAAAGAGATCACCTGGCAAGGTTGAACCCAGTGCTCTGTACATGAGCCACAAAAGCGTAGCTGCACATCCCTGGGTCTTATTTCCATTTTTATTAAATTTCTTCCTTGCCCCAAACCTTTGAATTTCTTTAGGCTTGTCCTTATTTCATTTTGGCTCTGTGAATCAATGCTAATTTGGCTGTCTGGGAGCGCTGACACATGCTGCTCCTCATCTTCCCTTGCCTGTTTTCTTACTGTAGTATTTTGAGATATCTGTGCATAGTTAAAACTCATTGATTCATTTTATTTTAAAATATCTGATTTAAATAAAAATAAAGAGAGGTTTCTTTTTCTCAGCATTGAGGAGAGATGATGAGACTATCGGGGGAGATTTGATGCGTCCAGCACTGGCCGCTTGCTCTTTAGAGCTTTCGAGGTTACCTCATCTTTAAAACTCAAAAGTTTCCTTGTCTTTCACGGGAAGAAACTACAGCTGATAATCACGGCAGTCCCCCCAGAGCTAGAAATTCACTCTTTGAGATAAAAATCAATATCAACTGTCAGTCCTTTTTGACAGTGCAAGAAAAAATATAGGCATTTGTGGTATTATTAAAAGCAGAGTCAAGTTTTAAACTTGTGTGAGCCCTTACAGGGATTCTGCCCCCTTTATGTTAATATTTGGATAAGATGTCACCCAGTCAGATGAAATGGCCCATCACACAACCACACAGCAGGCGATATGGCTGTTTTCATAATTTCATACTTACAAATAGTGCTCTGAGTTTCTGGAGAACTTAAAAATTTAAACAATAACAGTGTTTGGCCAATATCCTAATTGTGTTGGAGGTGGTTTGAGTTACTACAGAGTGGGAACGGTAGTTCACATATTACCCCTGGTTTAACTTACCCTAGTTTCAATCCAGAGCAATGAAGTCCAAAAGTAATAAATGAGAAATTCCAGAACTAATTCATAACCATCAAATTTTACATCAGCTGTCCTGAGTCATATGATGAAATCTTATGCCCATCTTGCTCTATCACATTCATACTTTGAGAAAGACTTTTTTTCTTCAGAGTTTCCGTGCTGTATATGTTATTTGCTGGTGACTCACTGAGAAGTTGCAGTCTCAGTTAACAGATTGACTGTTGTGATATTGCAGTGTGTGGAATCAAGTAACTTTTATTTTAGCTAATATGGCTCAAAATACAAAGTATTGATTCAAAGGACGTCCCAGACACAGAACAAAGAGAGAAGAAAAGATTAATTCTGCTGCTGCCTGGCAGCGCTGCAGGGTTGGGAGAGAAAAGCACAGTCTAGGCATAGCTTAGTACTTCTTCCTGTGGTTCTCAGCACCCACTGCGTATTTGAAAATACATCCCCCTGAGGATGAGAGGAAATGCTGCATAATGTTCACAAATCTAGATGGCAGGTTATTAAAATGAGCACTATACAAAGTTGACAGCCACAGAAGGAAATGCATCTCCTCTGATAGATCTGTTGATAAAACCAGATGAAGAAGTGTGATAGCTGCTTTCCACCCTGAACTCTGCAGCGGTCACAGCCTAGGCATGTTCCTTGAGGAAAGCTTTAAAGAATTCATGTGCCTTTCAAGAAATTATCAGCTACATAAATCAAGTAAGCCACCCTCAACACTGATTTATGCAATGTCTTACTGATGACATTTTAAGTACTGCTGTAAAAGCATATTGTGGTTAATTTAAAATGTAATTAATGTAAGATTAATTGCTGGTGCAGAAACTGGAACATGCTACTGACAAATGAAATGAGAACAGTGGTGGAATCTACAGGCAAAGAGCAGGGCTTGGCAAGGCTCTTTCTCGCCATAGGTGGCAGCTTATGCTTCGGTACTAACCCCGATTTCTTAGACCTTGTTAGGAATAGGAAAGGGAATTCATCATCAGACTTGACAAAAATCTGGTTAAAACCTCATTCTACATTTGTTTCCACCCAACTCATACTGTTAGGTCTTCTGTACTACATCCAAACAAGTATGTAGACAGAAAGCTGTGTTTAGCAAGCTGGTAACCAAATGGCTGGCTTGAGAAGATGCTGTCTAGAACTCAATAACTATAACAATGATGGCAGCTTAGAGAATCCAGCAGTTAGATTTAACAACTCTTAAACCAATCAATATTTCTCCCAAAACAACCATCTCTACAAAAAAGCATGAGTCTTAATTAACATCTGCAATTCATATTTGATTTCTTACTTATTTCTGCATGATCCATTGGGGCAAAGAAAAGGAAGACAGAAGTGAAAAAGAATTCTATAGATGTTTAGATAAGTGAAATATATAGTAGGAGTTGCCTGGAAACATAAAGTAAACATAAATTTTACTGAAATGGAAGAAAGTCATGGTCCTTCTGAGCAGAGGATACATTCAACAGGACCAACATTAGCTGGAAGATGCTAAGGAATCCTATCCCATGGGACATTATGAATGAAAAGACAAACATCACAGACCTCATTACAATGTTCCAAAGCTGAATTCCATTAGGTTGATTGAAATCTTACTATTTTTTACTTAAAAACAAAGTAAATGGGATTTAAAAAGATGGAAAATTAAACTTTAAATGTACATGTCTTTATTGGGTTAATGGAATTTCAAACCCAAGACAACAAAGAATATAAACAAGTATTACCAATAAAGCAGGAATAAATAGATAAAACAACAAAACAAGATCCAATGTGGATCATAGCATCAGTGCAATTACAGATGAGCTATAATTGCCTGACCCCTCCTCCCCATTCCCTAGGCTTCTGGTTAAGGTAAGAAACAACGCACCTGATTTATTTTCCCACCAGGCAGCATCTAAAAGAAACTCCAAGGATAGAGAATTACTAGATATGTACTTTTGGTGTTGCTACTTTAATAAAGAAATCCAACATACTTGGCTGCTGTCACCATAAGCAAGGTAGCATATGCCATATGTTGTGGGTACCTATGCCCTAACAACAGACTATGTGTCTGTATTCAGTATTCTGTTTGTGATGAAGACCTCGTGACCTCTAAATGTCATTTAGAGAAGGTCAGGTTCTGAAACAAGGTGCCTCCGTGAATCGAAATGTCCTTTTGTTTAATGTGATCCCGCATTCCAGGGCTGTTAGCTTGTTTGGTGATTTCCCAATACAACAGGATGAAAGAGAATTGAAATGCTCTGCATGTTACATTAACCTTCCTCAGGGTCTGCTGTTTGCTTTCCAGAAATGATTTTTGGAAGAATTCCTCTCCCATGGCTCTAACATTCTTATAGTTAGCAGATGTGTTTAGTTCGCTTTACCCATGAGGCTTTGCTGTCTACTCTTTTATTCTCAGAATACAACTGAGAGTGATCGCCACATGGACCAGTTTAGAAGGTACAAATGTCCATTTGACATCTTGAGTCTTAGACTTGACCAAATTGATGAACCTTCAGAAAGTGTAATGATGTAGAGAGAGTCTAAGTATTCCGAGAAAAGGAGAAGACTGTTAGTCAAGTTTAGATGATAAATATAAAAATCACAGCAGTGTCTATCTTAGTTACAATGTACAAGGTGGGTGTGTTAGGAAGTGGGAAGGTATTAGCTGTCATGTGCATAATGGGAGTACAGGAAGGAGTACATTTTCAATTATAGCAGCTTTTTAAAACGTAGAAAACAAAATAAGTGCTAGAGAAACCTTAAAATGTGGAAGTTTCAGAAGATATTGGAACTTCAAAAATAAAGGAGCGCATGGGTGTGGCTAGAGGAGGAATGCTAGGGACTTGAAGGATGCCTCAGTGTTTCTCTGCAGTTTTCAATAATATAGGCATATTAAGCTGATTCAATTTAGTTTCTAATGGGCTAAACATTCTCTCCGCAGTGAGATAATTTGTGATTGTAAGTGAAGGTTTCATCAAATTAAACTCTGCTCTAGTTATAAATACCTGAATTCTGTCCTCATGGTTTCTGCTGTTTTTCTTGTAGGAGATTTCTGGGGTAAGTTAGAGACAATGAGAGAGGTCTATGTACAGAAGCCAACAGACACTCACACTCTGCCAAACTGTCATGTAAAATTAAAATTAATTGATTATCAGACAGATTAGAACAATTCTAATTAATCTGGTGGCAAAATTTACTCTTGTTTGTTTGAGTGACCATTGTTTTCTGGAGTTATGTCTAGCAGAAACTAGCAGGTTCTAGAGGTACATTGAATGTGTTTGATGTGAGAGACCCTCCTTTAGGCTTGTCTGAAAGGGTAGCCAAGACTCTAGACTGGAGAAGACTCCCAAACATTCAGATCTCTGCAATAAATTGGCTCACTGAAGGAGTCATGGTTGAGTGAGGCAGCAAAGGTACTCATGTGCCTTTGTAAATATGGAATGGCATCATGATTAACCATATGTTTTAGTAAAATGCACCTTAAAGGCTCCTCCAAGTGACTGGAGAGATTGTTCTCCCAGAGGACAGTTCCTAGCACCCACATGGCAACTCACACCTATCTGAAACTCCAGTTCCAGGGCTTCTGACACCATCACACAGACATACATGCAAGCAAAACACCAACGAACATAAAATAAAAATAAATTGTATATATTAAAAACCTCCTCCAAAATATTATTATCTCTCTGCCCATTATACCTTATTTTGCTTCTAAAGCAAAGCTCATGTTATGGAATTTTTAACAGCTTTTTTCTTTAACAGTCCTTCAGGGAGTGCTATTAAAGTGCATATGTCCTGGCGCGTTGGTGAGACTAAAGCTCTTGAGGCATAGCCAAACATTATTACTGCATGTTGGAAGCTTACATGTGTTTACAAGTGTGTGTGCCTGTAATTAGGTAATGATGTTATTATACTAGGCTCCAGAGGTGCTGCTGTCCTGTTCATGGGCTTAATGTTTATATTTCTAAACAACTGTGAATTTTTCTCCCATTAGCTTTATTTTATAGGAGCCAGCAGTAAACTACCCTCATCGCTCCCCTTCCATTTGTCTAGAACCTGAGGTAGGAAAGTGGGAAATGATATTTGGATATCAAAGAGTCACTATAACAAGTATCTCAAAATGATCCCAATTTCTACTTTTTTATAACTAAGGGCTAAAAGGTTGAGTCTTGAATTTTATAATGTAATAATTCTTATACGAAAACTAGAAATACGAATAAAATGCATGCCCCTGAGTGGGTGAACATCTAGAATATACAGAATACATTGTTACAAAGAGAGTCACAAATTAGTTAGGGAGCCACTAGCCAATCTCAAAAGTATCCCCTTTTGAAAAATTAAATTATGATTGATAATATTTGTATGCATGCAGGTATGCATTCATGTGTGCGCATGCGCACGTGTATGTGTGTGTGTGTTTGTGTGTATGCTACAGCTCATATATGGTGGTCAGTACACAACTTGGGGGAATTAATTATCTCCTCTCACCTGGACATTGAACTTAAACATCAGGCTGACAGCAAGTGCTGTCAAAATGTCTATTTAAAAATGGAGCTCCATGTCTCCATTTTTAAAAATGGCTAAATGAATAGCTGCACGTGTGGTATATGTTAATGCAGATTACTTTGGAAGCCAGGGTTTAGTGATGATCTATGTAGCTTTGCATTCATCTAAATATAATTTGAAGCAGTAGTCTATGGAAAGTAGAGTTGTCCCTTCATGTTCAAAATAAAATAACCTCACATAACACATTTAATTATAAGTAAGTGTGCAAACAGGAATGTTCACTCATAAACCAGGCTAGTTAAAAGCATGCTATAAATTTATTCTTATTTTCAAAGACTTTCTTGTTTAGTTAAGAGAGACAAAGAACAATTATCTATGCGTAATTGACATTGCCATGGAAATATAAATGTTACAAGGGAAATTACACTATCTGTATCACTTCTGCATCGCTTTTGAGAGACATCCACTAAGAAATGTGGGGCTGCATTTAACCCCTCCAATACTACTGTGATGTTTTCATCTGCAACTCAACAGGAGTGTCACCCAGAAGACACACGTCTAAACTTTCATGTAAGGATGTTTCCCATAAGATTAGCTGACAGGGAGAGCTCCAGTCTCAAAGTCAGAACCTTCCAATATGAATATATGAAGAGGTCTGGTGACAAAGAAAATAAAATTTTGCTTCCTCTTTTCAAGTGAGCATGCCTTCTGCTGCTATCCTTTCTGCCATCAGTTTTCAGCTTCTTTAGTCTTCTGATATGTACTGAATACCAGGGCCTCTCCAGGGAAGCTTCAGATGTTCAGCATCAATTTGGGACTGCTGAGATATTCAACTTCAGAGATTGAAGAACTACTGGGTTCTTGCCCCTTCAATGTGCAGTACAGGTGCTCAACTATTAGTCCCTTTTGTATAAGCCAATCTAACAAATTCATTCTCTCTCTCTCTCTTCCTTCTCTTCCCTTCCCTCCCATTTTCTTCTGTTCCTCTAGAGAATTCTATAATATAGGCCTTTGCCTAATTCAAAGACCTCAGAACAAACTCGCTGGAGAAACATTCCAATTTGTTCCCTAAGTTCAGTGCAGTTTAGTCTAAGTTTTAAATTAGAAGAAGTAGAATCCCAAGGAACAGCAAGAGCCATGGATTCAGACAGAGATCTGTCATTTCACTTAGCTATATCTAGCCACTGAATTTGGTTTCCATGTTCACAAGATAGGATATTACTTAATATGAAGCCAAATTAGAAATATACATGAAAGTGGACAAAAATACCCCAGGGACCAGATAGATATCAACCTCCTACTCTATCTAATGATTAGTGAGGCCATATCAAGCCCTGCCTGCTGCATGTCTGGGACTTGTGCAGATTTATCTGGTGCAAACCAGAGTGGATCTTCCTTGACTTTCAGTCACTGCGGCTTCCAATGTTCTAAAAATACGGCATTTCATCTTAAATGGAGCTGTGCAGACCTTTAAATACCAACTAGAGTAGCTAAATAAAAGGTGAATGATTTTCCTTATTAGAAATAAAAAAATCCCTCATTGTGCCTGGATTTGGCAATAAGCTCCAAGAATTCTGCTGATACGGTTGTCAAAATATTTCACAAAGACACAGGAGGGCTCTTACAAATTTGCCAAACTTGTAGCTTTGATCTCCTTACTTTATTAGAGAAGGAAAAAGAACAAATGCAGTTGTAGCAATTACTGCTTAAAGCAAAAGCAATTCAGCACACGAAAGGAAGTCTTTTTAGTAAATGATGCCGAAGCCACTTGTAGGCAATAAATGTGCTTTAGAATGAACCTTGATCTAAACAGCACGGCCTTACCTAAACATCAACTTAGAGTGAGCAGAAAATAGACTAGTTGGTTTATGAAACTACAACAATACAGCAGAAAATATAACCGATGGAAAAATATAGCTGAAAACATATAGCCAATAAAAATTAAAATTATTAAATATGGCTTCACCATGATTGTAAATAAAAATACTTTTTATTTTTACTTTGTGAAAATCCTGTTAATGATGAAACTGGGAGAAGATACTTGCACATACTGGTCCAAAGAAAGATGCATATAACAGACAAATAATGTTCAAGTGTCATAAGTGGTTTTCAAACATAAAGAAGAAAACCAGCCTACAAATCACAGTTCCAGAGAACCTAGACAACAATGAGGACCCTAAGAGAAACATACATAGACCTAATCTACATGGAATGTAGTAAAACACAAGATCTCCTGAGTAAATTGGTTGCATGAGGACCATGAGAGAGGGTTGAAGGGGAGGAGAAATGAAGGGAGAAGAGTGAAGAAAAATATATAGCTCAATAAAAGCAATTTTAAAATAACCAAAATTAGATATAGGAAAGAGAAATGAAGAGACAGCCAAGAGCCACAGATGACATACATATAAGCTTGTGAAAAGATGCTCGGCATCATTAATCAATAGAAATAATAAGATAGTGAAATGTTACTACTAACCTACAATTCATTAACATGAAAACCATGACAACACCAAATACTGAAGACAACAGAGAAGCTGGATCAGTCATATATTGTTGCTGGAAATACAAAAGGTTGCAGTCACTATGGAAAACAATTTGAGTTTCTTTAAAAACTAAAATAAACCTAGTCTAACCACAGCATCCAGAAATCATATTCCTTGGAATTTGTTTTGTTAAAATGAAACTTCTTATCAAGCAGAAATTGATAGCCAGTTGTTCATACCATTTTCACGCAAAGTAGCCAAAACAGTCAACCAACCACGTGTCCTTCAGTGGATGAATGGCACACTCACGCTCTGGAACAGTCCTCAGAATAAGGAGGAAGAAGTGTACCTACAACAACTTGCGCTGGGTGTTGGCGCACACCTTTAATCCCAGCACTCGGGAGGCAGAGGAAGGTGGATCTCTGTGAGTTTGGGCCAGCCTGGTCTACAAGAACTACAAGATTTCCAGGGGAGGCTCAAAAGCTACAGAGAAATTCTGTTTTGAAAAACCAAGCACACATACACACACAAAAAAACCAAACCAAACCAAAACCAAAAACGTTCCCTCCCAAATACCGCAACAATAGAATTATACTGAGTAGGGGAAAAGTGGGATCCAAAGGACATATATATATATATATATATATATTGCAGAATTCCGTAAATGCACCACTGGCGGAAATTTGCCACTACAGAGGTGAGAGCACATTTGTAGTGGCTAAGACTTGGAGATGAGGAAGTATATACAACCAACAATGAGTTGCCAAAAGCAGTCTTGTGGCCATAATACAGTTAGAGATCTTTATTGTAGTGGGGGCTGCACAAAGCCATGCATTTGACAAAACTTCCTCTGCACAAAGGTGTGTTCATACACATA
>JAQHUG010000207.1:2595501-2629876 GCA_028555095.1 Dicrostonyx torquatus | reverse complement strand
ATATATATCTATATATATACATACACACATTATAGATAAAATACAAGGAGAGACAGCTAAAACTCAGGGCCATTTGAGGGACAGTATGGAAACTTATAACAGAAGCTTGGTATATATATATATGTGTGTGTGTGTGTGTGTGTGTGTGTGTGTGTGTGTATGTGTGTGTGTCTTTTCCTATATATGCTACCTGATATATATCTATATATATACATACACACATTATATATATAATATATATATTACATAGATAGCTATCTAATTGAAATCAACAAATAATGGTGGAGACAGAGCCCCAACTGGACATTTTTGTCACCAGATGAAGCTTCCAGTTCTAGAATTAATTACATCTTGTTGTCCACGGGGGTCCCATAGGAATCCTAAAATAACCCAGATTATTGCCAAGGCTATAGATTGCTCTCCACAAACTGATGACAAGGTCCTATTGCTAAAGGCAACACTTATATAATTCCCTGAACATGGAGAAGTTGAGCTGGTGCCTACATAGAACCCTTACCCCTTTATTCTAGCATCCTTGGTACAAGAAGGTACTCTTCATACTAGCAAAATGGAAATATAAAGAACAACCAAACCACAAATCATTGGCTCAACAATGGTGTCCTGTAGGTAGAGTTATCCATCTACACCACCAAATAGCTCTCTTCTGCCATCTGCTTCCCAAATAACCACAGAGACTTATTATTAATTATAAGTGCTCAGCTGATCATTTAGGCTTGTCTCCAGCCAGCTCATAGAACTTAACTATTTCTAGTAATCTTTGTGCTGCTACAAGGCTTGTTGACCTCATCTATGTACTTCCCATGTTTCTTCTTCCAGTATCTCGCTTGAGATTCTTTGACACTACCCTACTTCTTCACAGTGCTCTCTTTGACCCCAAATCCAGTCTAGCTATTTTCCAATAAGTTTTTTTTATTAACAATGAGAACAACACATCTTCACAGTGTACAAGATTATTCCATAGCAGTACCCTGACTACAAGATATACTACTGCAATGGTGGTACAAAGCTTGTGGGGATAACCAACCAATAGGGGCCACTCCACAAGATGGAACCCATTCCCAACAAACCTGGGACTAGACAGCCTTGAGACTAGGGGAAAATAAAATGCTACTGTTCTAAAACAAAACCAAACAAACAAAACACTAAATCAAACAAAAAACCAAGCAAACATCCCCAAACACAGCAATAAAACGACTTTTAATGACATCAGGCTTGACTCTTAGATCAGTGAATGCCTTGCTCAGCCATCATCAGAGAAGTTTCCTCCTGCGGCAGATGGGAACAAATACAAAGACCTACAACCAGATATTATGCAGAGTGAGAAACCTTGGAACACTCAGTCCTAAAATGGAGCGTCTCTATAATCTTTCATTATGGTGTGGGGAACCATGGGGAAAAGGAGGCAGAAAGAGTGTAAGATCCAGTGGGGATGGAGAGCACCATGAAAACAGGAGCAAAACGGATGTGAACTCACAGAGCAAGAGACAGCATGCACAGGGAATGTACAGGTCTGCAAAGGGCCTTTTCATATTTACTTTGGCTTCTAGGATAGTGTTTTTATGATATTCCTGTGTTTGAGAATGAGTATGTCTGTTTCTTGTCCTTTTCTTGGGTTCCTTACCTTTTGTTTGTTTTGTCCATTTCCAATGTGTTAAATTTTATCTTAATTCATTTTGTTTTTTCAAAAAGAAAGAAAATAATCAAAATATCTCAAATAGGAAAAGGTTTTGAAGCAATGGGTGTATATTTTATAAATATATATGCATACGTTAAAATACATATTTATAAACATAAAAACAAAGGAATTCTTTTTTCCATTGACTGTTGGCTTCTTTGGGAAACAGATTATGAGAGGGAGTTAAGATTGCAAAGGTATCGGTGGTAGAAATATCACTTGTAGGAAAGAGCAAGACATGGGCTGGGATGGGGAGCAGACTGACACCCAGTAGACTCATGCAGGTTTCCTGCAGTCCCAAGGGAACTGCAGAGCAGAGCACAGCTGGTGGAACCCTGAAGCAGTAGAGATGGCTCTGCCCTTGTCTTGTGTATCCCTTGTTTGAAGACCTCTTGAGAAGAACATGACCTTGGTTTCAGAGTTAAGAGAGAATCTGATGGAGGCTTCCGGTGACCACACTCATGAATGTTTTCTGGAAGCAAGATTGGTGTGCCTTCTCACATGTGTGTAGACCAGAGAAACCTCATTATATGACTGTTTTTAAATGGGACTCCATGAGTGAAATATCTTTTGGTAGCAGGAGTACTGTCTGTCCTGCGCAGGGAGTGTGTGCTTGTGGTTTGGATACCGTTATTCAGGTAACATTGCTCAATACGTGGCTGTGAAGAAATTCACAGTGCATAGTTCACCATAAAATGAATTTAAAATTCAAAAATAAAACATGATGTATTTCTGGGCAGTAGTGGTGCACACCTTTAATTCCAGTACTTAGGGAGGCAGAGGTAGGTGGATCTCTGTGAGTTTAAGGCCAACCTGGTCTACAGAGTGAATTCTAGGACTGCTTGGGATACACTGAAAAGTCCTGTCTCAAAGAAACACAACCTGCTGATTTACTTAATATTTTATTTATACTTGTGTGTTTTACTTCCAAAGCATATAAACTACTTTAACCAAAGAGCAGATCTCAAATGAGCTAGTATTTGTGGGTTATTATCAAGGATCATATTATTAAGTGGTCTATATTGAACTCTTAGATAAAATAGTCTGCATTTGAGCCACTCAAAAGAGGAAAATCAACAATTAACTACTTCAAATACAAGAAAACAATATTTTCATTACCTACTCTTCAAATATCAAAATTATAAATCTAATCACTGTGGAGTTTTATTGACCTGTGTTCGTAATGAGCAATTTACAGGCATATCTGAAATCGCCTTCTGGCAAATGCCCAGGGCCATGTACATGCTTTATAAAAGGTTATAAAAGCTTTAAGACAAAATAAAAACCTGGAGCCTCTTGACTTTTGTACCTTCTGACTTGTACTTCATAGCCAGGAATAATCACCTACAATTCTCCTCTGCTGAAGAGGCCAATGTATGACGACAATTGGCAGCCCCTGGCCTTAGCTGTAACGTTTTGAGTGTTGTAATTACAGTGATCTGGGAAAACAGATCCTCCTCTCTCTTTGGAAAGACGACTGATAAAGAGGCTGGTATGGACAAGTGGCAAGGAGAGCCACTTTCCAGGACAGAGCAGTAGCGGCCAAAATGTACCTTGAATCAGAATTGCAGAGAAAAGGCCTGGAGACTTCTCAGAAATCACTGGATTAATGATTAAGTATGTATAGAAAGAATAATCATCAAAGAGAAAAAGGAAAAATAAAAACAACCAAAAATATACAGTAGAGGTTTTATGTAGCCATGACCATTTTTCTGATTTGTGGGTCCCAGTACAAAATGGAAGAGAATTTCTAATGATTCAAATGGATGACAGGAAAGCTAATGTTATAGCAAATTTGGGCCCTTCCTGAGCTTACTGCCTGTGTCTTGGGCAGGTAACCCTTCAGTGTGGTTGGCTCTCGCTATTGATCTAAGCATCAACTACAAGAGATAGGAAACAATTTTTGCCCAGGTCACTGACCATCATCCCATCTCTGTATTTGAGAAAAGTTTGCTATTATTACATTTTTTGTTCCATTGTAGTCAGGGAGAAAGATGGTTACCACAGGTGGCAATGCTTACAGTCCCCCCCCATTTGGTCCCTGCCCCTACGGGGAGAAGTTGAAAGGAATGCACTCCCAGATAGCCACTATTCTCGTTGAGGTCTATGTTGGTCCATATCTTACCTTGCCCTGCAACACTATGGGCTCCAAAATCAGTTTGTGTTAGAATGACAGAGAAAGTATAACAATTTCCTATCAGGATGTTTCATGGGGTCATAATTTTCTTCCCTAGCACTGGGGACAAACTTTCTGTAATAAGACTCCTCACTGTTTCTGTGATTGGGGTAGAAATGCTGTAGCTACATCGATGGTGACTTCAGAGTCTCAGCCTATACAGCTGGAGTGGATTGGGGCTATTAGATTCCCTGGTCAAACAACTATAAATATACCTCACCAAGTCCAAAAATCAGAATATTATAGAGAATATCTGGCACAGAGGTGTGGCCAGGCATTTGAAAGCAAAAATGAAAAATCTGAAGTGCCCTGATAGCCTCCTAGCTAAGACCTATGTCTTCTCTCTGGGTTATTTCCTCCCCAGACAAAAGAGTACAGACAGGGTAGACACAGCAGACAAGTACTTAAAAAGAACCAGGTCTTAAATACAGGTATTCTGCATTCCATAGTGCATTAGAAGCACACAGCTACAAGGTTGTGAATATTTTTTTTATCTGGGTATCAATGTGCTTTTCGTCATCATAATTTAGCAAAAGTTATACTGTGAATGAAAATTTTTAAAATGAATTTTATGTTAAATTGAATATACCATCTGACTAATTTTGCTAATGAATGTTGTATCTGTCCATCATTAAGAGATTGATCTCTAGTTCTGATTAAAGACTATTTATAATAGCCTTAAAATCAATAGTATAAATTAATGACATAAGTAGTTTAAATTTAAAATTACAGGATTGGGGTGGCTAGAGAGATTGGTCAGTGGTTGAAAATATTGACTGCCCTTCTAGAGGACATGTGTTTAATTCCCAGTGCCCACATGGCAGCTCACAACCTTCTATAACTACGTGCCCATGGTATCTGACACACTCCTCTGGTGGTAAACAGACATGAATGCAAAAACTCACCCATATAAAACATTAAATAAGTTTAGAAAACATTAAAAAGTAAAAATATGATGTGTATTAAAGTAAATTAAGAAAGAAATTATTGGATGATAAATTTCCAACATGAGTTTTTCATAGTATACATTTCTCAGATATGTATGTAAATATATTTAATAATATATTTGAAACACAGGCCACTTAGTAAATTACTAAAATACTGAAATATGTTTTAACTGACAAGGTGTTTTATATGAGCATTTAAGGCTGAATTCTTATACTTAAAGTCACATGATGAATTAATGTTGTAGGAAGACCTGATGACCCACCACTCTTATCATTAACTACGGGCAGCACATTGATGGATTCCTCCAGCAAGAAACATGCAACCAGGGTCCATTTCCCCTGCAAACAGACCATGCTTTTCCTTTACACTTGGGTCATTTTACATGAAGGCAATAAAAGAAAAATATTCTGCTGCAATGGTCCAACATCCAAAATGTCTAAGCTTAAATGAAAGGAGGCTGACATATTGAAGGACCTCAGCAGCAAAATGCATCTCTAAGGAGTAATTCGTGGAACTGAGGAAAATTGCAAGGACTCTGAGAGGTTCCTTCCCGACAGTGCAAAGACATTTAAAAGCTCAATGACAACTCACATGTGAATTCCCAGAGGAATTAGCAGCATGTATCTGTCCACTTATCTTCTGATTTCACAGCAGATGAATAGGCCCCCCAATTGTCTTCCTTTCTCCAAAATGAGTTCTCCATAGGGAGCCACTAAGTCAGTACTCTAGCACATGTGGAGTCTTTTGGACCAAGTGTGAACAACAGCTAAGAACAAACCTATGAAATGATGTTGAGAACGTCAGGGCCAATCCTGTTTAAAGCAATTTCTCACAAGCAAAAGTCTTTGCTGTTGGTCTCAGCTGATTCGCACTCCAGCGGTTCAAGCTGAGGCTGTCTTCATCTAGCTTAGTGACGTGAGAGCAATTGTATCTCCTAATGACACACCAGTGCATTCCCAAGTTTCCATCAAGCGACCCCTGCTTTCATTCCTTCCTCCTGGTGTTTCTTCAGTTTACCACGAAAGCTTTGACTCTCTTTGATCATCTTTCTGGCATACATCGTGTGGCTTTTCCACTTCCTGCCTTCTGAACGTACAAGTGGCAAATGATGAGAATAATTTCTGGGAATGAATATGAAGGGGTTCGTTGTAAAGTATGGTTGAGTAAAGCTAGGTAATTGCAAGGCATTCATTCAATACCCTAGCACAAAAATACCCACCTGTGTGTGTGTGTGTGTGTGTGTGTGTGTGTGTGTGTGTGTGTACACATGTATGGGTATGGGTACACATATGATGAGGTACACTTATGGAGGTCAGAATATACCTTCTACTGTGTGTTCTGAGAATCAAACTCAGGTAGGTAGGCCTAGGGCTAGGCACATTCACCTGCTGAGCCTCAACTCTGGCCCCATCATCCTTTCTTTTGAATAACTAAACTCTGTCTTTAGGCTGGAAATCTTTATCTCATTCCACCGCTTGCTTAGTTTGTTGTCACTACTAAGTTTTTGCCCCTCGGCTTTCATAATTTTCTTAGTTATTTCTCTTTTTAATTACATTGGCTAAGAGACTGTGCTACAGTGGCTTACACTGACTTTCATAGGGATTTAAATATTAAAGGGGACTTAGAAGCTTAGAGGTTGGGGGAAGAGTCGAAAGAAAGAGCACACACACTAATTTCTTGATTTGCAGTAGAAATCTAGCAATAGACCCAATTTTAAAACAAATCCAGAAGTAATAGATGTGTAATGAATAATAATAAATAATAAATGTGTAATGATAAATCAGTTAGTAGCAGAAGTGTAACTAAACTAGGTGAAGAACATGAATGTCAAAGGTTTTTCTCTACTCTCACCTAGGCTGGCCCCCAGATATGATTACTAAATTTTTAGCAAGTGTGCAAACAATATTATTGACATGTAAAACCATTATTGGGCATTAAAATGATTTATGGTTTCTAGTCTGGTATGTGAAGAATTTAGAAGTCTTTACTTCATGGTAATAGCAAATAAAAGGCTGAACAAATAAAGACCCCAACCATTCTTCTTCAGTCTATGGGAGAAGGGAAGGGAAAAACAAAAGAGAGAGAAAGACAGGACTGTAGTGAGACTCCTGAGACAGGGATCCACTTACAACATCTTTATGAATTAGAGCAAGGGCAGGACACTGCCATATTGCAATTGATGGTTTGCAAGAATCTCCATGTGACCAAGATGGGGAGATACAACACAGTGTTAGGGGAGGTTTACCCACCAGAAACTTTACCAAAGCCTTACAGTGAATATGAAAATCAAAAATCTCTCACTCTTTTGCAAGCAGAAAGGAAATTACCATGTTTTAAAGATATCAGAGTATTTTGATCATGAGGAGGCCAGCTTATTAGAGAAACTATTTCATTAGAACCAAATCTTCTGAGGTTGGATGGATCAGGTTCTGGCCTATCTGTGACAAGGGATTCAGTACGTCAGTCCCCAGCAAGTCCATCCAATGGAAACACTGGAGAAGTTTAATGAAAGACTTAAGAGCCCATCATACTGTTATACCACCCTGCAATTGCTATTATGTCCTCAGAGTATTCACTGATGTTCCTTTAACCAGAAATTCATATCCCTGCTTCATCCTTACTACTGCTTCATTTCCAGTGTTGTAAACTGGCATCCTTACTGATCCACCAGGCATACTAATACAGCAAGAATCAACTCAGTTACCTTTTTAATGATATCTTCTCATAGACAAACACACACTGATTTGCTACTTTTCACAGCTAACTATGTTTATTTTTCTCAACATTCACAACAGCTTTACTGATAACTCCAAAGCAAGAAGAGCTGAATGTGCACCAGAAACTAAGTGAAGAAACAATGGTGCGTTCATAGAAAAGAATGCTGCTCCGCCATAAGAAGGCTGGTGTTGATCAAGCAATAATAATATGGATAAGTCCCACATATCTGTTAATGAAAGTCACCAAAGGAGGGACTTCTCTCTGACTCTATGTTTATGACATTCCTTGATATAGAATCACAGCAAAGTCCTTTTACAGGCAGGGACAGGTTATAGATACGAGGAAGCTACTGTATAGCTTCTCACAGAGACCACAGGCAAGACCAAGTCATGGCATGCCATACATGCCAGGTAAAGCAGTCAGCGTGTTTGAATTACTGTCTGGAAGCAATGAGGAAGAAGGGAAGGGAGAGGGACTGGAAGAAGAATCTGTGAGAAGTTCTCCGACTGACTCCTATGCTTTGGTTCCTTAATGCCTGGCAATTTAGAGAGAGAAAATATTGGTGTAATTTGTACAAACCACTCTGAGAAGTTTCATTTTAATGTAAAAATGTGGCTGAAATAAAGGTGGGGGCAGATAAAATGCTCAAGTCCAGTGTTTCTCATCCCATCTTTCCAGCAATTTTAAAAAGCCTTTACATTTTTTTAAAAAAATTAATCAACTAATTAACTTTTTTCCTAGTCTAATTGACCACAGTGTCCTTCCTCTCCCTCCTCTCCTCCCAGTCTCTTCCCCCAGTGTTCCTCTCCTCCATCCACTACCTATACCTTCCCTTCAGAAAAGTGCAGGCCTTCTACCCTGAACATGTCCGATCTTGTCTTTTCAATCTTTCTGTGACGCCTCCCACGTTCAGATCCTGATCACTCTTAGGAAGCAGAGCATTTTCCCTAATATCATCCATTTTTAACCCCTCTCCTTTTCTTTTACCGTACCTGGGACCAAGCCCAAGGCCTCCTACATACATACTAGGCAAGCACTCTGTCTGTGAACTATACTCCTAGTCCTTACCTATCTTTAACCAAGTAGTACACTTCCTAAGCACAGTACTTTTATAATTCATCCTTCATCTCTACCCACAACACCCCTCTGGGTGCTCACACCTTTGGAAAAGATACTGTGCTTTCAAATATTTTACTAATCATCCATGTATGGTAAGAGCTTGGTACAGTCTACGCTGGTAAATGTTGGGGTTGCTGTCTGTATAACAACACAATAAGACTTGAAGATTAACATAGGTCTTCCAGGGGGTCAGAAAGGAACAGGATGAATACACAAAAGAGAAAAAAGTGGGTAAGCAGAACAGTAACAGGATGTTCCCCTTAAATTGTATCACAGATGTACCAAAGCCATTGGGGATATTTTGCTTTCAAAGAATAAAAAGTGAGTATCCGTAACATTTATCAAGTGTCATATTTTTCATAAGTCCATTCATCCCCTAAAAGACCGAGTAAGATATAAAATTTTGGATTTAAACAGCGTATGGAACAAAATTTATTTAAAGAAGAGGAATAATTACTTTGTACATTTCCAGCATCGTATTGGCCCTCTGATTTCATTTTATTCAGAAAATCATTAAACCTCTAAATACTGAGATATTTATTTTTTGCAATACAAGAGTGAGCACTATTAGGTTGCAATGACTGGTGCAGGTGTTTATTGGTAACACCTAGCACAACTCCCATTGTTGGACCAAAGCCACTGCGGGACATAGGGCCATTCATATGGTTCTCATGAGGTTACTGTCCTCTTTCACTTCCCGTTAACCCTCTCTTTAAAGGAAAATCTCATGTTAGCAGAGAGGACAGCTACGAGGCACACAGGGTCAGAGCGATGACCAGATGTGGCTGAGGACTGAGAGGCTGGGCTGCGACTGAGCTCTATCCTCGGAGAAAGAGCAATCCATCTACAGCTAATGTGTCAGTGTGGAAGAGAGAAACGGTATGCAAAGTGAGACCTCAGGTCTGCCATTAACAGAAGTCTCAGGTATTTGTAGAAGTTTGGGGATTTTGATGTTACTATTGTTTCTATTTTGAACTGCTAAAGCTTTGTGCTTTGAAATGAAAACCCTCTTTTGGGCTATAGACAGTTTATTCTTTAATTACTGGTATCTCTTCCCCAATTCCCTTCTTTATCTACCTCCAGTAATATCTGCTGGTTAGAACAGTCTTCATAGGGGTTTTTGTAGGTCAAATGATGAGAAGAGATTAAAAGAAAAACAAAAAAATAAAAGGGAAAATGAGAGATAGAAAAGAAATTAGTTTGTTAGGGTGCTATATAACTCGTTTCCCCATGACAAGCACATCTTTCTCTTAGTGAGACTAGTCAGCATGCATGGCAAGCAAAGCATTTGTAACTATTAAGATCTCAACATTAGAATGCTGCCCCTGCAGCATGAGGTATAGCATGAATAGATGAGAAACACTGCCAGTGGAGAATGAAAATTCCCTCCTGCATTATAACGTTTGCATATACAGACCCTTTCTTCTGAACATAGAATTTGTCACAGAGAGATGACTGCTCGTTTTTGAACTACCCAAATGTCAACTCTGATGTTCATACTCCGTTCAGTCTACTGTCTTTGCACTCTGTTAATATTTTTCACGCTCTCTGTTCTTTCGTCATTCAGAATTAGTCACATTACATTTATTTTTATTTTTGGTGTATAACTTCATTCGTCCTTCCTTGTATGAAGTTGGAGGAATTCTCATACAACGAATACATCATTCCTTCTTTCTAGGAGCATGATGAGACCTGGTCATCATGATTGCCAAACTCTCAGGAGCCCCTGCTGCCACCTGCTATCTGGCCACACACATGAAACTCAATTATTCTTCCTCTGTGCTTAATGCATAGATTTGCCAACCTCTGTATTTTCCAATTCTCAATGTCTTACCTCTGTAAGAAAGGGATCAGAAGAAATAGTTCAAGGCTTTCTTCAAACTATCCATTAAATGCCCTACAGATGGAACCCAAGAACCCTCTTCTCACTTTGAACAACTCCCTTTGTTTTCCTGGATGGCAATGAAATCTCTTGTTCATTATATCCCATAATTTTCTTAAAGTCAAAGTCGGTTCTCTAGAGATTCCTCATCTTCATTCATTCTCATTTCTTTTTTTCTTCTACTGATGCATTTCTGCAAAAGCATATCCAATATTGAAAAATCTGAAATGTGTTTTGCCTTTTCCTTCTCTAGCTACTGTCCTGCCCCATGCTGTTGTTTGGCAAAACTTCATGACTGCACTACTTTACAATCCCACATTGCCAAACTTCAACTGAGATGTCAATTTTTTTTTCCAGGAAAAACTAACTGATTTTCCTTCTATTTAACCTAGGTGCCTTCCCCTTTGTAGTCTTTTCTGGTTTGATTGTTTTAATCTCGTGAACTATAGCTCTCGGGTATACCAGGACTCAATCCTTAACTATCTCCCTGTATCTACAGAACCTTCTTGGCAATTTTACTTGGTCTCATAGATTTGCATAACATTTCTACCCTGAGCATATCCAAGATTGTTTCTCTACTCCAGTCTAGACTTAGACAAGGCCTTGTCTAGTCAACCTTCTCACTTGGCTATTTATGCTGAATCCTAAACTTGAAGTGTTTAAAACTGACTCCCGACATCCCTCACAAAGCATTTTTGTAGTCTTTACACCTTAGCTACTCCAACCTTGCTTAAGTTTTATTTGGATTTATTACCAGCTCATAATGTCTCTCCTGTTTTATATCTAAACCACATAAATATCCACTGGCCTTATACTTTAGAATGTGTCCAGAACTTTTTTACACCTCATCATCCACCTGGTTTCCGTACCCCCTGATTCTTTGTCTGCTTCTTATTTCTGTGTATAGTAGCCACTTTGAAAGTAAACAGAAAATTTTTGTATTATGCTCAAATAATACCAATGGCATTGTCTATCACTTAAAAGCCAATGCCCCATGTCCAGATTTATTACATATATGAATGCATGTATTTATTTTATGTGTGGGGTGCTGCATCAGGAATTCAAGGGACAACTAGCAGACGCTGTCTCTCTAGAGACAGAATTCACATACCAGGTTGGCGGCAAACACATTTAGCCACTGTACCCTCTTACCTGCCTGTCAGTGCCCCCATTAAATCAAGCCTACTAAGGGCCTCCCACTTCCTGGTTGTTCATCTTTTCCTCTGGGCTCGATGGGATGTGGTCATGGCCACTTCTCTCTTCTAACCGGGGCTTGGTGGGATCTTTCACTAGGCAGTTTTTTTCCTCATTTCCTGATCACCATTCCAGTTTTGCTAAAAATGCTAATCCTCTGTATCTAATTATTTATCCACTCTTCTTTATGATTTTATTTTCCTATAATAATAGGTAAGCTGTCATGTTAGATAGTTGACATATATGTATGTGAGGATGTATCTGCTTCTGTTTTTTGAAATTTCCTACTGTATTTTATGCTTCATAAGCTTAAATCCTTATCTTATGGATAATGGCTACTTTTTTTCTGGTTGTGCTTTTGTTTTGAGATAAGGTCTTAATAGATAGACCAAGGAGGCCTCACATTTGCTGGTATATCCTGAGGAGACACCCCAAAACTGTCCACCTCACTGAAGTAACAGTCATTCTAGTATTACCATGTGTCACAGAAGAGTGTGCTACCTTTTACTTCTCATCTGTGCCCCCAAAGAGCTGGGATTACAGGTATGTAACCCCATGTTCAACTTGCTCACTGCTCTATTAGATAAGCAGATAATATGCCTGAAACAGTCAGCATCAAACATTGTAGCTATTGAGTGAATGAAATAATAAGGGGATGATTGGATATGACACAAAATTCTTTTTTGCTTTGATTAAAAACAAGTGTCTTAGAAAGCTACAGAAGACTCCTACTTCTCTCAGATATTTGAGTCATATTTCTGAAGAAAAGCAATTTTATTCTGTTTTCTCCCAATCATAAGAATACAAGAAGAATTATCAATACACTGTATAAAAATGATTTTCAACAAGATAGTAGAATTTGAAGCCTAACCCTCAGAATTACTTGTTTTTCTGTTGCTGTGATAAAACACTATGACCAATGCAACTTACAGAAGAAAGTGTTGATTTGGGTTTATGATTGCAGAGAGTAGTAGGAGTTCATCATGGTAGAGAATAATGACAGCAGGCAGCAGGCAGCGGGCTGTCCTCAGGAAGAGAAACCTGAGAGCTTACATCTTAAATCACAAGCAGAGAGCAAAGAGAGCAAACTGAGAAAAGCAAGCAGTTTTGAAACCTCAAAGCACCTCCAGTGGCATACATCCTTCAGCAGGGCCACACCTCCTAAGCTGTCCCAAACAGCATCACCAACTGGGGACTGAGTATTGAAAACTCTGAGCCTCTGTGGGGCATTCTCATTCAAACCACCACATCCTGCAGCCAGTTTTCCTTTGGCAGACATAACACAAAACAAAGCAGAATTCTCTGCATTCGAGTTCAAACACTAATATTGAACACCTAAACAATCCACTTTCAGAGCATAGAGCAAGTCTGGGGGAAATACCTCAATGCTGTGTTTGTATCACAATTTTAAACACTGTAGTTTTGTGCAAGAGCAAATAGAAGTTTTAGATGGTGATGGGTAGATGTGAAAAAATGAGATTTTAGACCATCATATGTCAAGAATGTGAATCAAACTGCATTTTGAAGATGTTTTACAAGTTTATAATTCTGGTGTTATTTATAAGAACTGTGAGGAAAGAAAATGGTTTAATAATTTGCAAAGCCCGGAATCTGAATCCCCAAGGGGAAGCTGTCAAGAAAAGTTGATATGGTTACTACTGATAAAACCTGGTGATCAGTCAACTTTAATATGTTATGATCTCATCAGTAGCTATCTATGTCTTTCTAGAATTAAAAACAAACATAGTTAATGCCTACATTGTCACAGTCGACCAAATATTTATTTTTAGTGCTAATATATATATAAAAATATATGTATCAACATTTTCTTAAATTATAGAATCAAACAATGCAGTCAATTTCATTATTTTCTTGAATATATATATGTGTATATATATATATATATGAAATAATTCAGGAGTGTATGTTCTCAGTGTCATCTATGATTATTCTACCAAAGCTTGATAAAGTAGAAATAAAAGTTTAATTTTTGATAGCAGATTCTTTACTATAGTGACTGGACTTCAGTGAGTCAGGAAGGATTCCAGGCTATCCCCAAATTTGAAAGGCTGCTTGGTGTGCTCATGTAATGCTTTTGCAAATTCTTGAGATTTCCTACAGAATCAAGTCTGCCTTGCTGACTTTTTTTTTTTTTAAAGAATCTGAACATTAAGACACATGGCAGTATTTATAAATGAAAATGATAATTTTATGAAGGTTTAAAGTGTGTGGTGAAAATTCACATAGATAAAACACAACAAAAATCTGTAACTGAAGAAGGATGAGTGTAAAATCAATGCTGGAAAGAATATGTTAAAGTTACCATGTGAAAACACACTTGCTGAAAAAGGTATGTTGGGTGCAGAGAGCTCCCCTTTAAATGTTTTATGCTAAAATTGCAAACTTGGTTAGTTTTCAGAAAATAATCTATCAAAAACATGTTTCTATGACAATCTCTAAGATGGTGGTGGCTAACATAGGATCATCCCAGTCTATTTTCTTAGAGTTATAATAAAAGAATAATATAGCAAGATAATCAATTTCAAATTTTTCCCAAGAATGTCAAATCTGTACAATCTCTTTCTATTGTCAAAGACTGAAAAAATGGGCTTTTAATTGATTTGGACATTTAGATTCTAGATCTTACTCTGTTTAAGTGTTAGTTAAACCGTGCACCTTTAGTTACTATGTGTCCAAAATATGAAATGTAAACTGACAGAAATAACTTATCAGTCTTAACTTGTAGGTCATTCTGAGTAGCACAATGATATTTGTCAGTCAGCTACATCCTACCTGCAAGGTGATAACTTCTTTAGACCATTTTATCCACCCTAAGATCTAGTCATTTTAGGGTCAGATCCAGTATTATGGTATCATCATGCTAATGTTCACAAAACTTCTATTTTACTTAATAATAGCCCAAAACTGCCATGGAAACGATGCTGGCAATATTACTAGCATTAATGATTTTTATTTTACTGTTAGTTATTGTTAGTGTCTTACTGTGTGGCTAAATTATAAATAAAACTTCATCATAGGTATGAATATATTCATGCATATAGTGGAAAATCAGTGCCTAGAGTGTTGATACCATCATGGGGTTTGTTTATACAGAAACTGGGGATCTTGGATTATACCATTCATGAGTAACGGGAAGGACTGCAGTCACTCATTAACATTGTCTGCTCTATGTCATGGATTATGATAGTTATGATGAGGAAGAAAGCAGAGGAAGTAACTGCATTTGCTACATCTGTCCCTGTACATTTGCAGAAGACAGTACTGCAGGACTCAAATGATAATTACATGTTTTTAAAATAAACAAAAAAATTAAAGATTACACACAAATTTTCACCACTGTGCATATTCTATTTTCTAGTTAGCATGTTTTATATTCTCTAAGTTATTTTTTCAAATTGCTCTGAGAAACTGGTAAACATATAACATGGATGAAAAATATTGCCATTAGGTATCTGATACGTGAATGTAAACAAACTAAATAAAATACTGATATAGTAAGTCAATTAGCTAAAAGTATGTAGGAGGGTTCTTCAGTATTTCTGTTGCTTTCATTCGTTGAATAAAGAAACTGCCTCAGCCTTTTGATAGGGCAGCCCTTAGGTGGGCGGAGTAGACAGAACGGAAGGCTGGGAGAAAGAAGGCACTGGGGCAGACGCCATGTTTCTCCAGCCCAAGATGGACTTTGGTTAGAATCTTCCCGGTAAGCCACGACCATGTGGTGATACACAGATTATTAGATATGGGTTAAACTAATATGTATAAGAGTTTAAAACTAATGGGTCAGGCAGTAATTTAATTAATATAATTTCTGTGTGGTTATTTCAAATGTAAGCGAACCCAGCAGCTGGGAGCTTGGTGCCGGGAAGGTGGCTCCTCGGCGGGGACACAGCCGCTCTTCATTACTACATTTGGCTACTCAACGTGGTTGCCTACATCCACTTAAAAACCTGAGAGGGCTTAAAAAGAAGAGAGGGAATTTAACACAGCTTTTTGCTGTTTATGGATGGCATGCCACAGAGAGATTTCCTGATTCAGCAATATCACTAGAAGATAGCTACAGAGATTTTGAAACAAGGCTTCCTGGGCCCTGCTGCCAGTAAAAACTCCGGCTATGGAGCATTTGTGGGCTCAGATGTTTGTGTGCCCACTCGGGGTCGGGAGTAAAGCAGCTGAGACCCTGACCATGGCTCAGCTCTTCCTGCCTGGGTAGGCAGCAGGATCAGATCAACTAGAAACTGGCGGTTTTGAAATACCAGTTTACAGTCTGTGCCGCCAGCGCGACCTCTGGCTCCTTTGGGAGACAGAGCATTTCAATGGTGTTTTTTGAGTAAAGTGTTACAATTTCCTTGCTTGATGACAATGTGGACTCCATATGTGCCTTGAACCGCACAGCTCAGGGGTACCAAATGGCTCTGAAACACAAGGGGCTCCGCCATTGCTAATCTCAGGCAAGATCGTAATTACCATAATAACAGCACAGTTAAGGTTTAGACTGGGCAGGAATCAGGTGGTACCGTAATTACCCCTACATGGCGCAAGCTAAAGTTTTAAAGAGCTGCTTAACATTTTGAGAAATGCTCCTGGATAGTGAAGAATTACAGATTCACAATAGGACAGATTCAGATATAAAAGACCTCTAAATGGATCATACTGTTAAATAAATGTACATAGGCTTGGGAGAGAGAAAAAAATGTAGAGAGTAATAAAATAAAAAATGCCTCTAAATAAAAGGTAAAGTCTTTAAAGAGACAGACTACAGATGGTTATAGATTAAAAGAAATAAAAATAAGCCACGTAAACATGGAAAATTCATAGAATGTCTGGATTATGTATTTTATTGTGTTTTCTTTAAATTTCTTGACTATGAAGGAGCCAAATACCAAGAGACATTTCATTGTATGGGCTAAGTTTATCCAATATGTATGTTCTAAAGATAAAATGACTTCACAATTTGGGTCTAAGGATATGATGCTTTGGAGAGGTTCTTCTTTTGTTTTCATAGAGGATGAGAACCTATGTATTTCTTCTAGACCAATATGGTATGACAGACCACGCCCTCCTGAAGGTCACTGTAAACACCTTCAGAAAATTACCTCACTCAACTGGTGACTGAAATGAACTTGACACACAGAATACACCATGAAAGACCTGATTGACAGCGCCCCCATACTACAGGAAGAAGTTTGGAGAGAAATAACTGCATCCATATTCCCAAATATTGTTTATAAATGCTTTTTTACATTTAAAGGGGGAGAGGATATAGATATGAATAATTTGCATTGATATAAATTTTGTTTTATTGATATAAATTTAAGGTCAATTTTGTTATATATATATATTTCTGATCTTGATTAAGATATTGTGATTATGTAGTTCATTTATAATGTATAATTAGAAAATATAGGTTGTTAATGAATAATCATCAATAATAGTCAAGCTTGTAGTCATGTTAGTTAGATTTTCTAGATATATAGAGATATATTTCAGTTGGATAGGCATTCTTCATATCTTTCAAAGACTACAGAATATGGCATTTAATGTTTTAATAACTTAGGGCTTTTCATGACAATGAGACACGTCTGTTTCTGGCAGCACCAATCTACTTCAAGAGAAAGATAGGCATCGAAGAGGCTCCTTATGGAGTTTGCTAGCCACTTAGTCAAGAAATTGCTCTTGCCTGGACTGGTTAAATGGACACAATGAAACCGCAGAGAGAGAACTGCTGAAATTGCCTAAAGATGAGATGATTCTTCAGGGTTCCTGCTTCATGAAAGAGTATGTGAGACATTCTGCAGTACACAAAAGAAAGTGACTGAACTGTCTTTGAATTTTCCTGCTTCATGGAATGTCTGCTGGATACTATGGGCCTGTAGGCTGAAGATGAATGCCCCAATGGTAAGAACTTTGGATGACTGCACAGACAGCCCGATGTCTCTGTCACTTGTAGAGTTTTGGAAGTTGTTTATTTCTTGTTTACTTAGGTAATATTTTATCCTTCTGGAGTCTTTGATAGAGTTAAAGAATGGATTGTTATAGTTTTCCTTTGTTGTGATAAAAGATAAAATAGATATAAATATGGTAACTGTAATTCTTGCTTGATAACTGTTTTGCTATATGTAATTTTACTATGTTAAAATGAAAGCCTTTCTTTTTTGTTTTAACAGAAAAAGAGGAAATGGTGTAGGAGGGTCCTTCTGTATTTCTGTGCTTTTAATGCGTAGAAAAAGGGAATGCCTTGGGCTTTTTGATAGAGCAGCCTTTAGGTGGGCAGAGTAGACAGAATGGAAAGCTGGGAGAAAGAAGGCACTGGGCCAAATGCCATGTTTCTCCAGCCCAAGATGGACTTTGGTTAGAATCTTCCCAGTAAGCCATGACCACGTGGTAATACACAGATTACTAGATATGGGTTAAACTAATACGTATAAGAGTTTAAAACTAATGGGCCAGGCAGTAATTTAATTAATATAATTTCTGTGTGGTTATTTCAAATGTAAGCTAGCCAGCAGTCGGGAGCCTGGCACCGGGAACGTGGCCCACTTCTCGGCTGGGACACAGTCACCCCTCATTACTACAAAAGTAGACTAGTATGTTAAAGTTTGTTAGTATTATATTCTTGTTATGTGATAGAAATGCCTGCACATCCAGTCTTTTTCGGTGTTTCCTTACAGAAAATGTATAGATGTAAACCCCATCACTGTTTTATAAAACTCATATTCTCCCTGATCTCACTATTGATTACAAATCACAGCGCGTATGTCTCAACGCTTCATATTTTCACCTGTTTGAATCGAGATTACATTAATCACATTTGTCCTTCATGGGGAAATAGGACAAATACACAGAATGAAAGTAAATTATCTGATGGTAATTGATGTTATTCAGATATACCGGTAAATGTGAAATGTCAAATGAAAGAGAGTGCCCAACATGCCTTTCAATTAACCCTTCAATATGGCTCTAACTCTTACTCAGTTGTGGATTTTGATAAAGATGCTGTATGGTAGTATGGTCATTAGAGTTCCCCAAAGTCCAAGTGTGTGTGTGCCTATGCTTGTGTGTATAAACCATTGGAAAGATTTCTAAATGTGGTAGTTTTTTCAACTTATTTAATTGGGATTTTCCCTTCTCCAGACCCTCTTAAGTTTTATTTTATTTTTTATTATAAATAATTTTCATATAAATTTTTTGTCATGAGATGGGAGAAATTTGTGGAAGGCAAAGCATCTAATAAAAAATATATTTGCTGATATACAATGCGTGTATTTATTCTTTAATATATTTTTATCATTTCATATATCTTTGATACATTTTTGTCATTTAATATATTTTTGTCATTGTTATTGCCCACAAATCCACTCTTGCTTAACTCCTAGGTCCAACCCTCACCTCCCTACTTTTTGCTGACTTCATGTTTTGTTTTATGATAACACACTAAGTCCAATTTTTGCTGCCTATATACTCATAGATATGTATGTGGGCACCCACTGGAGCATGGTCAACCTGCCAAGGGCCAAACCCTTTAAGAATCCTTACTATCCTATTTCCAGAGATTGTCTACTGTCAATAGCTCCTCAGTTGGGGTGAAAACTTGTGAGACCTTCCTCACTCCAGGCATGATAGTTTCAAAGCTGAGTTTTGTTCCAGTCTCTTGAAGAGACTTAATCTATTTTTAAAAATCTAAAATAAAAGCCTTAAATGACTCACAAGAACAATTGTAATATGCTTTTATATGGTGCTTGCTCTAAAATAGGCATCTCTGTGTATATACTATAGAGCTAAAGGTGTAAGAAAGAAGACTACCTCTACACTTTGTATACTGAGAGAATGGGTTGTTATAGTCCCTGGAGGATCTGCAACATTCAAGAAATATGTGTTGGGCACACAGTGTGTGATGAGCAAATGTGAATAACCAGTGGTTGCTGTACTTGCTCACGGGCTCCTTCTCATCCACAGTGATGCTTCAAGTACACTAGAAGAATGCTCGGGCTGCGTCATGGTGTACATGGCACAAAGAACTTTCAAACAGTCAAGAATTCCAACTAATAAATGTAATGAATGCTACAAATACTTCCTCCTATTTTGACATTAGTTCATGTCCTCTATTATAAAGTGCCACGCACATGTAAATTTCACATAATTAGATTGTCCCATCAATCTGTTATTCCACAATTATATAACAAAATAGTCACTGCATGAGATTTATTGGTAAGGTGCTAGGAAATTTTTTGGGCTTTAGAAACCCTTATTTGCATATTCTAATTAGTGGTTTATTAATGTTAAACGCATAAGGAAATTAACTGCAGCTTAATCTCATAAAATTCATCACTGTAATCCTATATTGCATTACTTTGATATACATTTTTAGCAGTTTATATGCTGAGCAACAGTAGAAGATAGACTGTACCATCCCCCTTTTCCAATTATAGGACTTTGTCCACACATATGTCCACTTACATTATATTAAAAATGTTATATCTTTTAATAATCTTTGCTCTCACTAAATTTTTAAAATATTTTCATTTCTTTCAAACAACTCTTCCTACTTTCCCTTTTCATGGGATCTATCCAATATCTTGACTTCATCCAAAATTTATTATTTATGAAACCAGAGGCAAGAACAATTCTCTGTTGAGAAGATGGCATTTTCCACATTATCAGATAACATTTGTGAAGTAAATGATATCAACTCATTGAACCTTTATTAAGTCACATCTACACATTAGGAGCCTGGCATCTTACACAGGAGGCAAACAAACAGGAGATGACACTGCCACCTGACAGCTCTAAATGGGCAAGTGCAATCTCTTCTGAGTCCAGCCCCACCTGGGGTGGGAGGTGCGTTCTGGGAGGCTCCCAGAATTTAGGGTTCTCAAGATCGTATTTGGTCTTTTAAACCAAAGCACAGATGGAATCCCCTGAGATTTTCTCTGAAGAATGTTCCCTTAGGTATTGAGACAGAGGGAGAGAGAAAGTGAGACAAAGACAGAGAGAGACAAAGACAGTAACACACGCACAGAGACAAATACACACACCACACATATGCACACACAGAGACAGCAACACACACACACATCACAGAGAGAGACAGAGACAGACAGAAACAGTAACACATGCACCCCCCCACACACACACAGGGAGAGAGAGAGAAATGCTTAATCACATCAAAAAATTCCAAGCCATTTAGAGATGTAGAAAGATTTCATAAGGATTAGCCATTTCTCAGTGTTCATAGCAACCCATTTCTATATGGTGACAGTTCAGCATGGAATCTTTAATATCTGATCTTACACAGACTAACTTGGCATTTTAGAGATATGAGGCATGAGCATGAAATCTTGAAATCAATTTTTATGAGGCTCAAACATTACTTTTTAAGCAATTTCAAATAACATAATATTCCAATATTGTTACCCTCATATTATCTTTATATACATGTCACGGTGATACATGTAATTATAATTTATATGCAACTCACACTCTAGCCTTTTGAGTATGCTTATTCTATGAAACAACAGCTACCACTTCAGCTTAGGCATTGTGCTAGTCCTGGGCCAGCTTGCTTGAGACCGGCTAGTTATAATAAACTGTTCTTTGTCCCAGAATTGTGGAGACTGCAAAGTCAACGGTTAAGGAGCCTCATCTGGCCAGAACCTACTTGCAGAACTGCTATATGGTAGAAGGCAGGGGGTCAAAAAAGCAAAGATGGCTGACTTCACTCTTTCTAAAATAAATATTCAGTTTTATTTATGCGTGTATTTGTCTGTCACATCTGTGAAGATGCCTATAGAGGCTGGAAAAGATGTCAGATCCCTCGGGGCTGGAGTTGCATGTGGCTGTGTCCCAGCCAATATGGTTGCTGGGAACCAAACTCTGTTTCTTTTAAAGAAAAGAGCATGCCTTTAATTGCTGAGGCATCTCTCTAGCCTTCTCCACCTCCTGAGTACTGGCATGACAGTGTTTGAAGTGCTGGGGATCAAACCCAGGGTTTCATGTATGGTAGGCTAGAACTTTATCAACTAAGCAAAATTTTAGCCCCTGTTTGCATATGATATGCTGATACTCACGTTTGATGGTGAAGGAGAGGAGATAACCTTGTGATCTCTATGGCCTTCCGGAAGCACAGCAGGTGTAACATGGACATAAGGCTGCCCTTGTACTGTGTAGGAACCCAGACTTGATGGAAAGTTTCCTCTCTAAACCTCACACCCACTATTTCCACGTGAAAATGCTGCTTATTGGTCCTGTGAAGTTGCCGTACTCATCTCTAGCTCTTACCTTTGCAGATCTCATGCAGCACCTACGCTGCCTAGTACTATTTGGCTGGTAATTATTCAAAACAACTGAAATGGGGATTTCAACAGAGACATGGGTTATAGATCACAGCTTCAGGTAGACGGAAAGGATCTGTAATGAGTAGAAGTTTTAAAAGCAGTCAGGATTCTCAGAGATGAGCACCTTGAGTCAGCATGGCTACAATGGTATCTTTTATGCTTTCATCTTGGCTGGTTTAACTCAGGTTCCTTTTTGTGATCTTTATTTTAGATTTGGAGATGATTTTTTAATGAGTTATGTATCCACAAAATTATGATCCTTGCTTGGAACTGAAGACTTCCGAAATGAGACAAGGTAAACTGAAAAGAAAAATTATGCCGCAGTAAGGCAGGAGGGCACCTGCGGGAGCACGGGAAATCTTCAGCACCTCTGATAGGGTCCAAATTGGGGTACTTAAAAGGCAGGCTTCAGTGGTTACTTTTAAATGTAGGTGTGGATCTAGAACTAGTCTAAGGGAGGGAATCTCAGGGAGGGACTGCCTAGATCATGTTGACCTGTCTAATATTGGGTGGCACCATTTCTGGGATTCCATCCTGAACTATATTAAAGAGGACAAAACGAGCTGCGTAGTAAGCATTTGTGCATTGTTAGTTTTTTTTCTGCTCTTGATGGTGGCTGTGATGTCACCAGCTGTTTTGAGTTCCTTATGCCTTAACTTCCCTGCTATAATTGACTAAGACCTGGAATTCTGAGCTAAAGAAAAAACCAACCAACCAACCAACCAACCAACCAACAAAAACCCTCTTCTCTCCCAAGTTACTACCTTTTTGCATATTTTACCACAGCAATAGCAAAGGAACTAGGACACAGACTCCAAAGGTTTCTGTTGGTTTGTTAAACCAAAACTGTGTGCCAAAAATACTCAAGAGACCAAGGGTGCAGCTGTGTGTGTGTGTGTGTGTGTGTGTGTGTGTGACTACATGGAGATATACTGTACTTGTATACTAGCACTTGTGGAGGCCAGAGGTAAAAGGCAGTGGCTGTTTCTGGAGCGGTCCACACTCCTTTTTGGGATAGCATCTCTCACTGAGATCTGGGTCTTACTGTTAGTCTCTGCTGGATGGAGTCTGCCTGTCTCTGTTCTCAAGCCCCGGAGTACAAATATGTGCCATCAAATGTGGCGTTTTAGGTGGGTGCTAGGGAACAAACTCAGGCCCTCCTGTTTTCATGGTAACACTTTACTGACCGAGCTGTCTCTCTCTGCTTTTATAGGCAAGAAAATACATTCATATTTCCGAGATGGCTGTGTATTTGGAACATACTATTCACTTTTTTTTTTCTGAGTTCAATTTTTAACTACTTCTTCAATTTACTTCTCAATTATGACTTCTTAGGAAGGAACTTCTAAGTAAATTTTAGAATTTTTTTTCTTATTCTCTGTTTCTATAGCTTGTTTCTGAATTTCTCTGTGGAGAAAGCAAACCCAGGAAAGTCAAAGTACAAATGCTATTCAGACAGCTGGCAGACTTGTTCTTTCACGTATGGTATTATAGAAACGGATGTTCCTGGAACCAAAGCCATAGCAGATCTTTATTATATTTCTGAAAACATTTGTTTCCTTAATTATGTTTTGGAGAGGCCATTTTTCCCTAACTCTTTCTGATAATGGATCACACTGTACGATGTCACCTCCACTTACCACACTCATGAATCACTCCGCTCTTCTCGGCAAAGCTGATCAGAATGGATGTCGCCAGAGAAGAAATGACGTGCTCTCATTAAAAGCAGGCATGCTGCTGGCTTGTTTTGAAAATTCCTCTAAGATAGGTGTACCAGCTGGAAAGTTGTTTTGCACACTTGGGTGTATCATGGCAAGGCTCCACATGCGATATTGCTGGACTTAGGGATTTTCTGAAAGAAACTTTCAGACTTTCTTAATTTCTTCCCTAAGATCATTAAGCACATCTGTAATTCAGCTCTCTCCTCAGATCCACTTTGGGCCTGAAGATTCAATCTATTCCCATCCTCACCTCCAAGTAGTAAAATATATGTGTTTTTAATTGCTCTTTAAATTTCATAAACCAAAATAACATATGGTTGTTTACAAAGATCTAATTAGCACATTTACCTAAATATGCTTTCATGGTTCTGAAGACATTAAAATTAAAATGCAAATTATAATATGGATATGAGAACTGAAGGAGGATAATTTTAACCAGAGTGCCCGCAGGCAGATGATTTTCTTGCTCCCAGCTTGCTGGTTTGAGTGTCCTGCCCTGAAGGAAGAACTATTATCTCCAATCAGAAGTCTTCATTCTATGGCTGCATAAGACATTATTAAAAGATCTTTAAAACTATATATAAAGATATAGTATTCATATAGCAAAGGATTGGCTCAGAAAGCCAGCACTGATTACTACCCCAAAAGAAACCAAAACATAGAGAACAAACACCATGGAAGATGAAAACCCAGTTCTTGGAATAATCCTAACATGGGTACTATTTCAGATAAGTCCAACAACATTTTCTAGAGAAGATCCATCCACTAAGTATTTTCTTTTTTTAACTTCTTTTTTTATTGTTAAAAGAAAAATTTACATTTACTCCCCTTGTTCCCGGCCCTCCCGCTCCCCCCCTACCCCTCTGCCCTCCCCCTGCTTCCTTAAGGTGGTGCAGGATACCCTGCCCTATGGGAAGCCCAAGGCCCTCCCCCCTCCATCTCGGTCTAAGAAGATGTGCATCCATATAGAATGAGTTCCCTATTTGGGAACTCCACTAAGTATTTTCAAAATCAACTAAGATATGGTTATGGTGGCACAAACTCATAGCTGTTACACTCCAAAGACAGAGGACAGAAATCCCTGCGAATTTGAGAGTACCTATGATATATTTTAAGTTCTAGGCTATTCAGTATTACATAGTTAAACTATGTTTCATAAAATTAACTAATTAAATAATTAGCAAGCACATTTCAAAACAAAGCCATTTAAATAAAACCCATATCTGTTATTGCTAAAGTAACCAAGGAGGTCATGATCCTGGGGAAAACCTACTTCTAATATTCTGCTAAAGGAACATGGTAACAAATTGATTCCTCACAACACACAGCTTTATCCATAGATCAGTGAATCACTCAACCCTCATCAGAGAAGCTTCTTCCTGCAGAGATGCACAAACAGACAGTGCACAGAGACTGAGAGACTTTTGGATCACTTTCAGGAAGTAGAAAGATGGATGGTAAGAGCCAGAGGTGGTGGATGACTCCATGAGAGTCTTCCAGAAACAACAGGACTGGCAGACATGTAAACCCAGAGACGGGCACAGGTTCAAACCAGATGGAGTCCTAGCACTGAGAGAGGGAAGTGGACATGGGATCCTACCCTAACCATGAAGCTGACTGTAATTGATTCTCGCTGGGAAAGAGAAAATCAGTTTTCTTCAATGATGTGTCCCTGAGAACATCAAGTACACTCCAGGCTAGGCCACATGACCATGAGTACTTGGACAACACAAAATGGATTCCACATTTTTTCCCATATTTTCACTCGTTGTCTCATTTTGTTTGTTATATTGGTATTTTGCTTGTTTTGATACATGTGTGTGTATGTGGTGTGTGTGAGTGTGTGTGTATGTCTGTGTGTGTGTTTGAAAGAGAGAAGGGGAAAACAGACAAAAGTTTGGTGAATAGGGAGGTAGAGAGGATCTAGGAGGAGAGTGGGTGGAATGATCAAAATACATTGTGTAGAAAAATTAATAAAAATAAACAAAGTCAACTAAGATTATGTCCAATACTGGGAAAGTGCAAATATTTGGAAGTCAAGATATGCAGATTCTTCCCACTATTATGTCCTTATTAGTCATACAAAATAATGAGTTCCACTAGGGTATGTTTTCTGCCTTCATCTCTAACCTTCTTGCTCCCACTGACTCCTTTCCTCTTCCCAAAGAGAGTCCTATCTACTTTTTTGTGGAGGACTAGATTTTGGATAAGCATCATGCACATTCCTGAAAAAGGTTCAGGTACAGACAGACCAAGATAGAGAAACCCACCAGTTGGTGGGTAAGACTAAGAATGTGATCTATCCAAATTTTTATATATACCTTTGTAAATACATGTTTGCATGTAAATATTAATATGACATATAAAATACATAATTAGTTGTAGATTATATACAGTCATGAAATCTAGACTATATAGTACTAATATAAAGAAATATAATAGATTTCAATGTATCTTGAGCTTATATATGTTAATTATTTAGAAAGAAACAAGCTCTTACTGTGCATTTGCTAGTGATATTATAGACTCTAAAGAATGGGGATGTTTCAAAGGGAGAATGTATTAAAATTGTCCTTGCGAATCTAGCAGGTTTGAGAGAATTGCTATTAATAACTAATACTAAATATCTAATGCTTAATGCCTTACATTCTCCTATTTACTCTTCCCAATGCCACAAGGAAACAATGATAGTCATCGTGCTTCCAACTTTCTAGTACAGATGTGGTGTCTGTAGCCCTCTCTTTGTACTTTATGAGTGAAAGGACTATGTGGAAACAGGAGACAGGAGGCACAGCTAGAAAAAGTAGTGTCAGAGCATCCATTGGCCAAGAACTAACTGCTGTCCATGTGTCTCATCTCTCACAGGTGGAAGGGGAATGATGGTTACCTAAATTCCATCATTGTCTACAGGCTAAGACCCAAGCTTGGAAGGGGCGTGGGCATGATGATGCTTTGCAGCTTGATGAAAGGTGTGGGGCCGTCCTTCTTACCTGCCTTGTCAGCTACAAAGTCTATCTGAATGTCTTGTTATGATTTAATCTGTGTTCTTCCCAAAACACTATCTGTATTTGAAGCCCTGTGCCAATATTCATTGTATGTGTCAACCTGGCTGTGCTTCAGGGGTATCTGTGTAGCGTTCCAATTCCTAACCAAGTGAAAATAACTCCTATTAATCCAGGGACATCATCTGTCCCACAAGAAACTAAGTAAATAAGAGAGAGCCGAGGAAGAGAGAATTTTCCGCTGTTTATCTGGGATATCCACACTCTCCTGTTCTCAGATACGAGCATGTGGGCTTTCAGGCCTTGGAACCTGGGCCAGAGCTTTTCCAGGGGATAGAATGTAGCTAATCTGTTGTTTTCATTGCAACTCTGATGAGCATGCCACGGTATCTGTGAAGACTTTTTTTTTTATCTGAAAATCGAATCTTTATAAATATAAAGTTAAGCATCTCCAAATAAACCCACCCTGGATTTAGGTTAGGCCCCAAATACCTAAATCATATTACTACTGCCCCTAAAATAAAGCAAATAAGGAAACTATGAGAGCTACATTGAGACAACAGACTTTGTGAGGATGGACTACTGGGAAGAAGGGACAAGGTTACAATTCAAGGAGGGCCTGGAGCCATTGGAGGCCAGAGGATTAAGTACATAAGGATTTGAGCCTTTGAGGAGTTTCTCACTGCCAGCCTTCTGATACTGAGCCCGGACTCACTCTACTGAGACAGGATAAATTTCTTTTGTCTTTAGATGCCAAGCTTGTGGTGTTACTGTGGCAATCATAGAAAAATATAGACACCTGCCCATGTTAAAGATCTGTGTTAATAACTGTTAGGAAAAAATACTGTTTTCAATTTTCAATAATTTACTCTGAAATCAGGAATCTCTGAAAAACAAATGAAAAGGTACATGGGCTTTGCATTACCAACTAACCAGAAAATCACAACTTTAATAAAACCAAACCAAAACAACTAAACAAATAATCAGATTTTACTTGCGAAAAAAAGAGGGACAACTCATAGTTTATTTACATTGTGGGTTTTACAGAATGGATTTTATGGATGAGTTCCATCTAACACTGTAAATCTCTTTATCACATCAGAATGGAAATAATTACTTGAACTTTAATGTGTTAAAAATTATACAAAACTTGTTACATCAAAGATTATGGTTTCCAATATTTGAAACTCAGAGAGGCATACTGAACTGCTATCTATAAGAATCACTTCATAAATATCACATTGTCCTAATATCATGCTACATTTTTTAACAATGGAATAAGAACTATCTTTATAATGAAGAACACTATTACCCCATCTTCTCATCGGCTGCAGCTTTAAGCATTTTTAGAAGCAGAAAGGAGAATAATAGCAGTTTGCAAATGAAGTGGTTTGTAAATCTTTTCCTCCCAAACAAAACAACAACTTAAAAAAGTGCTCTCTAAGGAGAGATGAAACTGTAATGTCTTTTATTTGGCATTCAGATGTTGCTGGGCATATTTTCCACAAAAATATATACATCTGTCTCTGAGGCTACATCTTTCCACCCAGATCCTTCCTTCTGTATATACCTATCCATTTTGGACGTGTAGATGGAGGTCTCATGGGACCTTGATGCAATATCTGCTCTCTCTTTCCATGCCTAACCTACAGTTTAAAGTTTCCTTCAGAATATTAAAATGAAACGGTGTTTCACTTAAAATGTATTGTTTACATTTTGTTTCAGTTTTGATGTTTGTGGCAGACTGTATAGCCTGGATTGACCTTGAACTTCTGTTCCACCTCGTCTCCAATTCCCAAGGGTTGGGATTACAGGTGGGCTCCACTATGCCCAGATATATTATGTAGTATACTTCTATCAAGCAGGCACTGCAGACTAAAGGAACACATTTACAATAATAGTGCGCAGATGTATTTGTTACCTATCTTATTATTTAAACTAATAAAGTTTAAAAATTTTCAAAGCCTCAAGTGGCTATGATCATCACCAAACATGTGCTAAAAATTCTTTGACTTCATTTAGAGAGCACTACAAGTGTCCTTTGTCCCTTATCTTTTTAGAAAAGGAACTCTGATTTTTTTTTTTTGAGTCTGGTTAGTGCCACCCTCGGGTTGCAGCCATCAGCACCATTTAATTTAGGTTCAACTGGAGGTAGGTAAAAGCAGTCAGTTGAAGAGAGGAGGACATGCAGACAGTGCCTTCTCAGTGGGGTATCAGGATAATGAGATCATTTTTGTCTCATATAGCTAGGAGGCAGCATGCCTTGGTGGCTTAAAGAAGATGAGCTTGAGATTCATTCAAGCTTAATCCAAACTGCTGACTTGCCCTCTCCAGGGATAATTACGTCATCACTCTTAGCCTCACTCTTTTACTTGGTTGAAAAAAATGAGCATAGAAATGTTGCATGTTGCATGATACATGTCCAGTCAAGCTGAATGACGCCACACATCCTCACAACTTGGCTTTTTTTTTTTTTTTTTTGGAAAAGACAACATGGACAGAGAAACTGTAATAGTGTAGTTGAGATCATGACCATGGTACCTCATACATGCAAAGAATGTGAAACACTTGGATTAGTTGCTTCACGTGGAGACATTGCATGTTATTGGCAAATGTGACTGAAACCCACAGATTCCTAGTCTGGTGAAGGAACTGCCTTCTTATAGTTTCTTATTATAAAAATGACTACATAAAAAAAGAGGGTTATGGGAGATGGTTGAGTGAGTGACGTGTTTGCTGTGCAAAGGCCTGAGTTTGTTTCTCTAGCACACGAGTCAAAAGCCAGGCATGGCATCACATCTATAACTCCAGTGCTGGACCAGGGGGAGAGGAGAGACAGGTGGTTTCTGGGGATTCAGTGACCAGCTATTCTAGCTGATACCCTGGGATTCTGGTTTACTGAGTGACTTTGTCATAAGTAAATAAATGAAAAGGTGGAGACATATATATCATGGAAGGATTCCTCACATAAACTTCTGGAATCCACACATGTCTGCATGAAGAACACACACATACATCAACACATGCATCACACACACACACACACACACACACACACACACACACACACTAAAAAGCTGTCTCTACTGATGCCCGCTGTCCTAAATGGCCTATGTAAATCATAGACCCACCAGAAGAACCTGTGACTGGAATGAGGATGCTTTTGATTTTGTGAATTCAGGATCAAATTTGGCTTTTAGTAATCTTGAATAAAAACTTTGAAATATTATCTTTTTGAAATGGAGAAAGAGATGTTGTGAATGATTAAATAAAAGAAAAAAATCATTGCAAATAAGGATGGCCTTGTAACTACCATGGATTTACAAAAGCTGCTAGACAGAGCTTCTTCCAAGCAGGAGGGCAATGTTCTGCAGCCTGAAGACTACCTAGAAATCTAACATGTCTGGTTCCTCTACCCCAACAGGGAACTGTCAATGAAAACAAAGAGGGAGTTCCCCGAGTCACCATTTTGTGAAACCATTTATGCTTTCAATACCTTCTAAATTATTTCTGGGAATTCAGTTTTAATTTCTTGAGCAACAGTTTCTAAATTCTGCTAATTTGAATTGAAAGGCTAGAATTTATAAGGAGTTGTGCAAAAAGCCTGTGAAAGTGAGTGGGAGATGGCATTTTCTATGACTTTACTCTTTCTTTGGCTGTCCTGTCAAAACAATACAGATTTACAAAGTGCAGCACAGTGGTTTGTACTTTTTATATTTGAATACATGGACCATTTTTAATCCTTGATATCTGGGCATCAGGATCATAGTTATGTCTAAGTGACTCTATACAAAATCGGGTTGATATTTTAAACTTGTAACACTCTGTCCAGGAATATCGCATACTCCCTTCAATAATTTTATTCTGATGTTTTAAGTGCCTTGTGTTTCTAGATCTCAGAATGTCCAGGTCTGATGTAATTTTACAATAAATCTTCTACATAAAGGAGGCTTAGTGTTCCAGGGAACTTCCCTGTTTTGTGAGAAAATGGCTTCATTTAGACAATATCTTCCAAAACATGTGTGATGGTTCATGAGCTTAAGTTTAAAGAGGAGGTGCGGAAAGCTTCTAAAGCTTATTTTCCAGTACAAACACACACTCCCCCATTTATTCAGGGGCATCCGTTTAATTCTCACCAACCTTCCCTTCAGATGTCCACTCCACCACAGGAGCCAATTAATGGGTGAAGAGTATAATCTTTGAGGCCTCTGTACTTGGGACTCTACTAGAATCTTTGGATTGGGTCATGATTTCATATAAAAGAGACTAGTGTCCTGTGTGCAACTATTTTGTTTTTCGAAACGATTTGGGAGGCATCTGATGGTTCTCACTCCACTTGGGGGAAATGGAAGTTATATGTAAGAAGGTCTAAAGAAGGTCAGCCTGATTACTTTAAACAAACAACCTTACCGTCTTTCACATGAGCATCATAGATCCCAACTTTTCTTCAGATCTAGTTTCAAAGATGGAGTTCTTTGTCTGTAGCTGAATGGCATGTTTTCTCACTAACTGTTCTATGCCCTACAGCGTTTGTGAAGGTCAGGGAAGTCTGGCCCAGCCCTTGTATTGTGGGCTCCTAATCCATGTACCCTGACTCAGCATATCAGTTAGCAAGTGGAGAACCATACAGGACATCCCCACATAGGACATCCCCACACAGGACATCCCCATTTGGACATTCCCACACTTTGACTCCTCTCTATTACCCCTATCATCCAATCAAGAGTGGTTTGGGAAACATGGACCCAAGGCCTCAGGCATCAAGGCAAAACAAACAAACAAATAGAAACACAGCACCTCAGAAAATTCAAGATTGTATAAATTGCTTAAGAGATTTTCATTATAAAATAGATGATGTATTTCCCCATGAATTTGAAAGATGACTATGTAATTTGCAAATAACACTCTTAGTCAGAAGCTTCTAATAACAGAAGTTTCAAAAATGGAGAAGGAATTATATAGAAAGAGTAATACATCTTTAAAATGACCAGAGAACAGGTAGCATAGACACCCCATATTGTGGTGGGAGCACAGTGGAACCAGAATCATGTAACTACTGCTCTTTCTGCTCCTTTATGAAGGGAGGCTACATGGTAAGAGAAGAGGCATTCATTATATTTGGATTTTGGTGGAGAACAGTGCTTACTTTGTAATAGTAAGGAAATCTCAGGAGATCCTGCCCTGGAAGATATGATAATCATCTGTATAAGGACAGTATCTGGGTCTTAAGAGTGGCCAATATAGATGCCAACAGGAAGAGGGAAAAGGTGCTCAATTTCCTGATGGGAATAGACGTTAGATGGGACTAGACATGAATGAGAACCTGAGTCTTATCCAGGAATCCAGAATCACCATCCAGGACAGCAGACTGGGAACTGAGCTGGCGTCATTGATTAACAGTGAAAAGCCCACTGTAAACACACACCCCAACAGCCTAAGTAAGAATTTTTACCCAACAGGAATGAAGATGCAGGAAGCTGGTGGCACATGGTGAATGAGTGTGTGTGTGGGGGGAGCAGGTGTTTAATGATGTTCCTCAACAACCTTAGTGCATGGTCTTTGGAAGAGTAATTTCACTTGAAAACTCAATCTGAAGAAAATTAAACACCCATGAAAAGATATGGCTTCAGGCTGCTAATTTTAACATTATAATAAAGGTTTCTGAAGAAATATTGAGATAATAACATTTGTGGCACAGAGGCATTTTTATTTATATTGAACATTTCCATTGCATTTTCTTAAATTGAGTAGGGAGAGGCTGAGGAAAACATTCCTTTGTTCAGGAGAGAGTTCAGTAAGAAAGGTCCAATATAGTCACAGTAGACAATGGTAGTAATTATCCCCAGGAGGTAGAATTCCGACAATTTTTAATACCTGTCATCTACATAGGAGAGGGGTGTTTCAGCCATGAAATAGCATCAGTGTGGCTGCTGTAACAAGAACAATACCAGTGAATATGCCAAAAATGAATCGACAAAATCTCACACGGCACCCATTCCTAAATAAAGATCAATAATCAATTAATGGCTCCTGAGAGAGGGAAAATCAGCTTTCCTGGAACATCAGCCCACTACTTGGTTGTCCAATCTCAGGTGGTCATCCACCAAAACATGCAGATATAAACAACACTGAGTGGATTTAGCAAGATGTATTTATATGCATATATGTAACAATATATAAGTAACAATAATAATTAAAGGAAAAAAATGATAGAGGTAATACAAGAAAATAGAAAGAGAGGTAGGAGGTAGAGAAGGGAGACAGTGGTCAGTGGAAGGCAGTATATAGTAATGGATGGCAAAGTGTAGTCAAAGTTTTTTTATACATGTGTGAAATGGAATAAAATCCAAGTAGTAAACGGTAATAAAAATGGAAAAACAAAACCATCATATTTGTTTACTAAAATTAGTTTCTCCCTTTGGTTTGAGGTTTCTACTTTATTTTCCTGTAGTTACTTAAGTTACTTGCTTTGACAAGTAATATTTTAGAAAACAGCTAATATCAGCATATATTTATGAGATGGTTCAAATGATATAGATACACTCAAGCATTGACAAGTAAACATTCTAATGGAACTCTTCTATCCTGACAGTAGTGATATAAATTTGTACGGTATTTGTATGTAAACATATCTGTATACGTGCAAATGTTTAGTACGGCTCTGTCTGGAAAACCTTCAAACTTAAAGCAACACAGATGCTATTCTACTGTGAAACAGAAGACAAACTAGAGTATACTGAAGTGCACAGCAATAAGAATAAGCTGTGCTGCTTCTACTCTGGATGAGCTTGTCAACTTTAATAGTGAGCAGCATAAGCTAGGCATAAGAGACTCCACAGAGCGCTTTGTGAAAGAGTGTATACTGCACACCTATGTAAAATTCAAAACCAGGAAACTGCACTTGTAGTTTCAGAAATCAGGACAATGGCTACATTAGGGATAGAAATTGCCAGAAAGTATTGTAAGGGTGTCTACTGGGGTAAAGGTAAAGTCTCCTCTCTTGTTCTGAGTACTGGTTACATGAATGTACCTACTCTGTAATGAGTAATCAACCCATGTATTTGTGATCTGTCCTGTAATAAATTGGACTTTCAGAGAAAGACTGGTTTCAGGTTGGCGAAAAGAGAAGTGTGGCCTCTAGGCATTTGTTCCTTGTGGGAGTGGGATGAGAGACTTACAGACCATTGCAGTATTTCTTAAGAAGTCTGGGCCTACAGCCAGAGAGAACTAGATGTGAGTCTCTGTATTACTGCTTCTAACTGTATAAACTACAGAGGGTGCTTGATGAGTCCAGAGATAGAGGCGGAGGCCAGACTGAGGAGGAGTTTGCAAAGACAAGATAAGGATTCGTGGCTTTTTTGGAAGTGTGATAGAGAACTGTTCTATTAACAACACAGACCCAAAGAGATTGTACAGGAATAAAAGAACAATAGGAGCTTTACTATAATGATAGTAGCAACAGTGTTCCAAAATGATGCACTAATTGTACCTGCTGCAGCATAGCCTTACCTTGAAGGAGAGAGGACAGAAATAAATCCCGAGGACGTATTTTAATTGTGATAGAAAA
>JAQHUG010000207.1:2573199-2594516 GCA_028555095.1 Dicrostonyx torquatus | reverse complement strand
TACAGACAGACGTGTGCTTGTGTATGGATGTGTGTGCCTGTGTATGGGTGTGCCTGTGTATGGGTGCGTGCACTTATATATGGGCATGAGTGCCTGTGTATGTGTGTATGTACCTGTGTATATGTATGTGTGTGCCTGTGTATGGGTTTGTGTTCCAGTGTACGGGTATGTGCATTGGACTGCAGGTGACTGTGGAGGCAGAAAGAAGGAGGTGGATTCCCTAGCACTAGGGTCATTTGAGTTGCATTCTCAGGCACTAAGAGTCAGTGGTCCAACATATAAACTTTGGGGCTTTGAGTTCCAACCCAGAGTAAGTACTCACCTCAATAAAACTAACAGGTGGACAGGGAGATGACTTGTGGGGTAAAGACACTTGCCACCATATCTGCAAACCTTAATTTGATCTTCACAACCCACTTGGTAAAAGGAGAGAAGCATCTCCTGTAAATTCTCTTCTGGCCTCCAGCCATATGCTGCGGCATGGGGCACCCACACACCCACATGCTAGATAAATACATAAATGCATAAAACATATTTTAAAGTTCACCAGTTCAAATGTGTGTGTGTGTGTTTGTATGCACATGAGCACAAGGTGTGTGTGGGTTGCATAAGGTGTGTGTGTGTGTGCATACACATGTGTGTGCTCTCACAAAGTGTGACTGTGTTGAAGGAGTTGGACTTTTTTCAATTCTTTTGACTTCAATAATTTTTAAGCCTCAGGAAGTGTGTAATACTATTTTAGCAGAAAGTTTTCTCTCCTGTGTTGTTATTTAAGGGTCAAAACTCATGCATATGGAGATAATACTAGCATTATTCAGGATCAGCCTTTGGCCTTTCAAAGATGATCCTTTTTTCCAAGCATATTTGCTCGAGAATTGAAACAATCTTGGAGAATTGGTTGCCATTGATTTTGAAAAATGAGTTAGTTCACACCGACTCTCCCCTAAGCAATTCTGCCTCCACGTGGCACACAGACATCTCCTAGGTGGCCTGGCCTGCTGACAGCAGCTGGCCTCTCTGCTGTGGATCATGCTCTTCTAGGTCCATCAACACTATTCCCTCGGAAGCTGGGGTACCTCTACTGGGATTAGGAAGTGACAATTGAGCTTCAGGAGAGTGTATTGCTTGCGCAGTGGATACAAAACAGTGTGTGAACCTCTGTCATTCCCTGTATACTACAGTGCTTCCAAAGTCTTTTATGAATTTTATCATTCAATAGTGGAGGGGGTTTCTGTCTTTCATTCCTTCTACTACTTATAGTATGTTTATGACTGTCACATGGGCACAGGACTATATGCCAGGTAAAGTTCGAAGTTCTTTTATGGCAATGATGGACTAGCAAGATGGTATCGCAGCTATCATGAAGCTGACATTCTTGACACCCAAAAGAGATGAGAAAGTCCTAACCTATAATTTAAGGCATGTTACCATTGTTCCTTCTATATTCCAAAAAGAAATAATAGCTCCCGAGTGATTTACCAATGCATAGAAATAATCACCCTCGAGTGATTTGCCAATGCATAGCTTCTAAACCACTGTGCTTTATGATATTTTACTTCTTTACTATCAACTGCTTGGGATTTAGAACCAACTTAGAAAAAGTGTGCACATTTCTGAGTGATTACCATTTAGATAAGGTTAGTTATGGTAGAAAGAGCCATACTAAATATGTCGGCATCATTCCATAGGATATAGTGTCAGTCCCACACTTCATAAAAGGAGAAAGAGCTGAGTACCAGCGTTCATTGCCCTTGGCTTCCTGATTGGAGACTCATTGTCAACAGCTGCCTCAAACTCCTACTGCTATGTTGGACTTTACCCTTGAACTACACCAAATTAAACTCCTCTTTCCTTGTTTTAGTCAATTATTTTATCCCAGAACTATGTAAATTGTTAACAATAAAGAAAAAAATTATAGGACTAAGGCTCACTAGATCTAAAAGTTTATGTATAAATATAAGCATATTTGTATTTTTATGTGAATATATTAAATATAAATATATAAATGTAAATACATGTTGTATACTTATGCACATTTGTGTATAATGTATACATACAGTCACATAAAAACATTAGTTTTAAATTATTTTACTACTATACATTGTAACTTCCTTAGGAAATTGAGAAATTTACATTTTTTTAAACACTGTATCAGTGTCTGAATAGCAAAACACACTTGGCTACATAGATAAGTGGACAGAGTTTTCTTGCAGACAACTTAAAGTGAGAGTATATATTTACAATGCATTGTATCATTCAGTAATATTTAGTATTCAGATTTGAATAAATCTTCAGATATGAAGATTTTATTTGTTATATGATACCTAAATAGATAAATTAATAATTCTCCATCTAGAATAAAATGATTGAAAGCTGGTATATGAGATGATGGCTTATTAAGTTGTCTGAATATAGCATTCATTTCACCATGCATAAATAACCAAAACATTCTGTTGGATATCATAAATACATAAGAAAGAAATGAAATTAATATGTTGAAGACATATTGATCCTCTCCTGGATTCATAATAACTAAGATATGGAATCAGTCTCATGGAAACAGATGAATAAAGAAAATGTGTCATTAAACAGTAGAAAACGATCGAGTCACAAAAAGACAAACTCGTTTCAATTGTGACAAGATGGATGAGTCTGAAGTATTTCTCAATAAAACAAACCAGCCACAGGAAGACAGGTACTGAATAAACTTACTCCTAGGTGAAACTGAATTACTCTGAAATCCTGTAAGTAGAAAACAGAATATTGGTGAACAGGACTTGTGAAGGATGGGAGAGGGACAGCTGGCAAAGGTTAGTCAACAGGTATCAAAATGTAATTAAGTGGAAAGAATGCTCTACTGTATACCAAGGTGGATAAAAGCACTAATGCATTCTTCAAAACAGCTGCAAGAGAAGATTTGGTTTATTTTACTGTGAGGAAATAATAAACATTAGAGATGATAACATGCTGATTATCCTGATTTGATAATTACAAACGCATCAAAACATCATGAATTTATACAATTATTATGTCAACTAAAGTTAAAACAAAAATGCTAAACTATTTTTGTAATAATGATTGCAAATGGTATGTAAATTGGTTCTCACAGGCTACTACTCAAGAGGAAGATATAATTGAAAACTGTTTCCTATAGGCAGCAATTTCTTGGCCATGTTGCCTTTAGGAACTAATGTGTCTATTATAGAATCTGAGGGAAATAATAAAGATGATCTCATCTCCAGTGCAAACAGAAGTAAGGGACCCTGCTGGTACAGTAGCTCTGGGTTTTCACAGTCCATTCCTTGATTCATCAGGCTGTAATTTAGCTTTCGTTCCCCAGCAGCAATGTCATAACAGGACTGCTCATAGTGTCCCATAGTATTCTTTGGAGAAACAACTCTCCTTGGTGCAAAACCCTCCCTCTAGACAAATTAACATTTTCTTAGTGACAAGCAGTATATAAGAATACTGAAGAAATAAAAACCTACCAAAAGATATTAGGGTCCTGCTGCTCAAATCAACCTAATCTGTTGATTCTTCTTGCTTGTATTGTTTTACAGGCTAAGTTTCTCTGTGTGTGATTAAAAGTTAGAGGACAATAGTTAGATTCTTGTAAGAACTTCCATTACTCTTTCTTGACACAGGTATTGTACCCACAAACTCATAACAGGTCTAGTTTCTGGTACAAGACCTAAAAACAGTTAAGTCAGCCACAGTTGCCATCCATACAGAGGTTGGGGATGCTCTCTGGCCTGAATTCTACTGAGGAAGCTATTTGCATTTATTGTTGCTGCCACAGATAGAATCATTCTTTATTATTTTTAAGGTGTGGCCACAGGTGCATTGCCCATATTCCGGTGGACAACCTCACATCTGTGAACATATGGACAGCACTAATTTGACGTACTGGGTTACCAAAAAGCAAAACAAAACAAAAACTAACAAAACAAAACAGAAACCCCACACCAAGAAACAAACAAACAAATAACAAGGAGATAAAATTGGAGGGATTAACTGAGGATCAGATATGGAGAGCTGAACCAGGAAGTAGGATGGGGATGAGGGTGGATATGGTCTAGTTCCATTGTACACAATGTATGATGTTTTCAAGAATAAAGAAAAAATAATACATAAACTAAAATATTGACAGATAAAAGAATAAAAAATGGAGTGATAATCCAACTCAAAGTGGAAGACACAGAAATAATGAATTATTAAGTTATCTACTTACCACGAATAGGAAACTCTCATGAGCAAATTCTAAGCAGGCTACTCTTGAAGTAAGGTCTTCATTATCTACTTGCACCCATACAAGAAATGCCCTCTTGATGATATTGCTTACCTCGATAACAACAAAACCCAACAGAAAGAAGCTGACTTTGGGGATAGTAGTATTGATTGGTCTAAGTTGGATAATTACATATTTCTTAGCTGCATTCCTGAAGTTGTATCTGAGTTTCCTGTAGAGTGTGCCCTTCCACCAATGGGCTCCATGATCCTTGAAAACACGGGTACATTACCGTTCAGCTATGGTGGAGATGTCGAATCTCAGAGATGCTTTGTAAAAGGCAATACATTTTTGAGGGGGGAAAATACAAATTGGGCCAAGTTGGTGTCATTGAATTTGTAATAAACCAAGTCAGCAGAGGTGTTATTTTCTTGATTATTATGTGCAACATCTTGGTATTATAGGAAATAAATTGCTGTTGAATTTTGTATGACAGTGCTGATGAGTGTATCTTGAAAATTTGTGAGAACACAAAGACTAAAGCAAATTATCTGAACAGTTAGGATGATATGTTACTTTAGGAGAGGTCCTTGGTCCTTGTATTATTGATAGGTAAAGTAGATGATAACTCAGCTGCAAGTCAAATCTAGTAGGTGGTGCTGTGTCACGGTGCAGACCGGTGCACCAGAGGGTGTTTGTGTTTGTGATCAGATGGTACTTATGTTCAGAGCAAAGTAAGTGAGGACGTCACAGGGGAGAATTGTCACAAATGGAGCAGCAGCCCTTCACCATTACAACTCTGCTCTGGAACTCAAGGAGCCTTTCCCACGAGTCATGGCTCCAAATGGTCAACTGATATTTTTTAAACCAGAATGAACACAACATTAACCAAAACTCGCTTCTAGAAGGAAAAATATGTAATGTAAAACAAGGTTTTAGAATTTTAGGAAAGAGGACTGAGTTATAGAAAGAACCTTTTTCAAACAACATATTAACAGTACACTGAGAACACTGGATCCATGTGCTTGTCATTGGAATAAGGCAGGAACACAGGCGCTGGGAACTGGGCCATGTCTACGGCATTCTTTGGAGATGGGGGAGGAAAGACTATGGAAAGAGCTCAGGACAGACAGAATTTGGTAACAACTGGACAAGATAAACACCCGTGAACAGTTGAATTCTGAGCATTGGAGCTTACCTTTGAATGTTCCTGTTGGGTAGTGGTTGTGTGGGTGGGGGAGGAGGATTCTGCTAGGGAGCAGTGTGCTGAGTTCTATCTATCCCTCACTTCCTTCAACAGTTTAGATTTTCCAGTGCTAGAAATCTGACCTATACCTTGTATGTGCTAGGCACATAATCTACTACTGAGATATACCCCAGCCCTAGCAAAATATATCCTGGGTACTAATCTTAGGTACAAGACCATTGAGATCCTCACCAGCTTTACTCCCTTCTTCTTTTCTGTAAGGAAAACTTCCTGCAAATATCCTACATAGGAGAATACTGCCCTAAGGATTGGGTCTCATTCATTTTTTTAAAACCTCACAGAGAAATTAGCCTAGTATCCTAGTATCTTAAACAGCAGAGAAGGTCAATAAACAGTGGTTCAGAAAGTGAATGCATAAATGATTAATCTCAATATGGAATGGGAAAGACTTTAGGTGCAAAACAATATCTACAAAGTAATGAAAGTAATGACTGAAGCCTTTTATATAAAAATTTAATTAAATGATAAATCTAACATGTCTAGGAGTCAAATATTTCCTGCCTTTATAGAAAGTCAGTGTAAGAATTAGGCCTTCTACTAACACATGAAGAGAAACAGGAAAGAAGCAGGGTATGTTTGGGCCCTGGGCTAGCAGAGGAATCTAGGAGACATGGCAGAAATAACAACAGCAAAAACCTTTTTTCCTTTGGATAAGTAGACTTGCTGAGGAACTCGGAAGATAAGACGAGGTTCATTACAAAGAAAAATATGAAAATGAATAGGCTGAAAGACAACTTTTTGGACTAATCTTCTTGAGAGATAACCTTATACACTGCAATGATTTCTGCATAAATTAGAGCTATTGGCAGGGGTTTGCCAGCTGCTGAGCAACTCAGAGTAACTCACCCCACCACTGGTTTGCACAGCTCATAAACAGATTCAAGTATTTTCATACAAGTTATAAAGAAATATAAATCCCACTGTATTAATTAATTTAAGCATCATTTTACATTCTGAGGATGTCCAGGTAGTCTCTTGGGAAAACTAATGAATCAGAATTCAGGAAATTATTATTAATATTTGCAAACACTGAGAGCATGTTTGTGCTTTGTTACTTTGTTTTCCACCTCATTTCAGTTTCTTTGTAATTTTCAAAGCAATCTCTCAGAGAAAAAAAGGCATTATGCAAATTTAGCATCCATGGTGCTTTCTACCACATCACCTCATTAGGCAACAGCCTGGTAGGATCCAGGAGTGCTTTAAAGTAAAATGCAGTCTGCTCTCTTTCTCAGGAGTAAGCCTGCTGTCAATCTTACACAAATTTAATATGCTTGGCTCTAAATTAAATATATTGTTTGTAGTTGTTGCCATTTGTCTGTCTTTTGTCTCAGCTTTCTTTATATTATCTTAGAATGCTTTTCCAACAGATTTCTACACATTGAACACATAGCTTGCCTCTAGTATTTTTAAGAAGTTTTCAATATATAATCAGGTTTCTTTACTCCAGTAAATTTCTACATTTGGCAGTATTTATTACAAGAAAACCTTCCAGGGAGTAAATAGTTTATCTATGTCATAAGACATTTTTGCTGAGCAAGAGTTTTTCCATCGTCACAGTCAGTTTCAAATTGGAGGCTTTAGAATGAAGCAAATGATCAAAATATCCATGAAATCTCCCAAGAAATAAAGTATTATATGTGGATACTTTAGTTGATCCCCATTGGGCACCAAGGAATGAGAGCATCTCAATCACTGTCACTTTTTTATCCCCATAGAAATGAGCAAAGATTCAGGATTTGGTTATATGCAGGCCCATCTTCTGATTCCACTCATATTTACCTTTTGTTTAATGCATTATACGAAAATCAAATTGACTTGTTTCCATGTGATAGGATTGTGGCAAGTTTCTTCCTACCATAGAAGCACAGGGTGTGGATGGCATTAAGAATTAGCTCTGTTGACCCCCTCTGTTAGTGCTGAGGCCAAGAGACGCTCCTTTGACAGTCATACTTAAATATTAACACTTGGGGTAGTGTCTGGGACCAAACCCACTTTGACAGACTAAATGGCTCAGGCTGATATGCTTTCATGACATATGTCTTCATGTAGGAGCCTATGAACCAAACCACAGAAAAGGGAAGGGACAGGGGTAGAAGAATTAGACAAGGTAGAAGTGCGAGGAGAATGAATAAATTCAACTCCGAGTTTAGACAAATACAAGGCAGAGGAGAGGACACCACTATTCAAAGATAACCCATTGCCCTTAACTTTCAACTCTTGTAATTTGCTCTCCATGTTCTGATTTCAACTTCAAGAAGCAAACATCTGCTTCTAATTTGGCTCCCCACATGGTTGCTTTGCCCCTCAGGGAGATATTTGGCAGACGAAACAACCTGAGTGTCCATTCCCCTTAGCATTATATTTTTCTCATTACAAATTAATACATTGGCATCTGAGTTTATAATCTGGATTTGCATGCATCTTACCCACACAGAAAATGCCAGCCAAGCCATTCTATCCCTTCAGCAGTTAGTTTTTTATTTTAAGTCAATCTAATGACATTTTGATTGTAGATCTCAATCTCACAGACTGATTTTAATCAGATAAAACTGGAGTGAGCTGATAAATCAAGTTCTGCCAGAAGAGCCTGGCTTCGAATTGCCGGAAACTCATTAAGGTAATGTCGGCTATCTTGAGAGACAGCATTGGAGACTTCTTCATGCGATGTAATTTCATCTCCTAGCATCTGATGCTGCAAAGCATGTTTCTTTTCCTCTCTGACATGTCTGAATGCTATCCACAGGCCAGCATTTCATCTGTACTCTCTTCAGAAGTCGCTGCCGATCCTATCTCTGCTAAATCCTTTCTGATATAAGTAAAGAACAATGTCTTTCCTTTTCTCCTACTTTCTCATTAGAAATGAAGCTTCCAAGGCAGTTCAACATTATTCTTATTTTCACAAGGACTTATATTTTATAGACCTTTCTCCTATAATATAACCCCAATTATATTTTTTCCTCAGATCATTCATGGGCTCTTTTGGAAATTTCTTTCTGAACCATGCCTGCACATATTTTATTCATCTCAGTGGAGAGGTCTAGTCTCTGTCAGGAGGTAATACTCGAAACAGGCCAACAAAATGCTAAGCTTGCATTTTAAAAAGTCTTAAAAATGTGATTATTATCTCCACCTTGTTCTCTCAGATTACTTTTATTCACATTTATTTAACATTATCAAAACCATTATCTTTTATATTGATAAAACCCAATCTCTTGCCAGATAATTATCTTTTCATGGTAAAATACTCTGGATTCAGTTCTATAAAATTATATCATAAATTCATTTTACTTTTGCCTTTCTTGTGTTACTTTTAGCCTCAAATTAATGTGGAGTTCACAATTTAATAATGACAATAACTCTTTGTTATCACTGGCCTGATTGTTTCTTTCCAAACGTCTTCAAGTTCAATAGCAAACATACATTTCATGTAAATAATTTCATGTGTTAACATTTCAGTCATTTTTGCATGCTGTTACTTTCAGGAAGATTGCTTTGCACAACATAGAAGTCTATAAAGTGATTTATCACCTCAGGGACAATTTGCATAAAGAAGCCTTGCTTGAATGGCTCTTTAATCGAAAAATTTAAAGCATACATACATATAGTACACACACATCTATAAATTTGTATTTCTATGCAGAAACAAACACACTGATTTCATATACCAATATATGATCTAATTACCCTCCACACACATATATGCTTACATATATATATATATATATATATATATATATATATTTAAGCACAGATGTAGCTATAGAGTCTATTACTGTTTGGGTATGAACTGTCCCATATGGTGAAAGTTTGGTCCCTAGTGCAGCAATACACAGAAATCAAGACTTGAAGAATGATGGATTATGAGGACTCTGATCTCATCAGTGGGTGATCCCATTGGTGTATTTAGCTTTAATGGGTTTGGGCGGAGGTTTTTCTCTGTGTGGGTGAGGTCCTTTCTTCTATCTTCTTGGCTGTCATAAGGCAAGCAGGTTGGCTCCACCTTGCTCTTCCCATCTCATGTTTCCTTATCACAAATCCTAATCAGTGGGGACAAGCTGCCACCAAGTTTGCTTTTCTAGTAGATATAGATATATAGATGATATAGACAGCTAAGTATAGAGATATAGTCACTGAGACAGATGTAGTTTTTTACTTAATTTGAGCAGTCTACTTACTTCCAGATTGGAAGAACAACGGATTGTCCAAGAACAGAAGGAAGAAAGTAATTGTTACCATTGATTATCTTGTTCTTTTGTTACCAGGCTTATATTAATTACACTGATTTGTCTATATAGTTTTAAAAAATAACTTATAAAACATTTCAGAGCAAACTAGGTACTATAGGAGAGTCTACCAAATTATTCTACATTTTTGTTATATTTTATTAGCCTAACTATTGTGAGTCTGGTTATTTCAAATTTTAAGTCCTTTAGAAATCTGTCTTGGATTTGTATGCACTGACTGTATTTTGAAAGGATGTATTTCTTCCCTGCTTTTACTGAGACCACTTCACAACATTCCCTATTTTTTTCATTGTAACCTTATAAATTTGTGCAACCTTATGAATGTGGCTAATGAGCTAAAAACTTAGTCTGTCCTGGTCAGGTTGAAAGTTTCTTCCTTTAGAGGTGAAGACCTAGTGTCCATCTGCTCATTGCTGTTGCTTTTGATTACCTTACCATTGGATGGTTTGAAATACAGACAGAATAAAATGCTTGGTTTTCAGATAGGCTGCAGTGACTGCCTTTCGCAAAGCAAGATGATACAAAAGCTGTGGCTTCTACCTCTACACTGAAGGCTGGCTAGAGGGTTGGCTTGTTCTAGGTGCATCACTGTCTTTGCTGTCCCGGCCTTCTTGAGGTCGTATCCTCTTTGCTAGCCTCCATAATGCCCTCCCTTCAGGCCTCCCAAGTGCCTTTGTGTGTTCTGTGTGTCATTGCTCTCTGGCAATACAAGTTTAACCTCAGCAGAGACATTCCCTTGTTCTGACAGGAAACATCTCCCTACTCTAAACGTCTCATTTCAGGAAGTGAGTAGGATTGTCTATCTCTATCAGTGTCCACTACATACTGTCCCTTGCTGTGCCCCACCCATCTCTGATCTACCTCATTCTAGCAGGAGCTCTCAAAAAACAAGAGTAAATGAACAAAATAAGAAGATGACAGTGTATGTGTTATGCTAAGTGTAGGTATAGGAATGTCTTCTGGAAAGTTTTTGTTTATAAAAAGAAAATATCAACATCTAGTGTTCATATTTTATCTGAAAAGAAATGGATATAACCTCTTGCCACATTTTCCAATTCCATCAACATGCAATTTGCATGTACTGAAATATCTTGATATTAAAAACATGAAAGTTAAGTGCTCTATAGAAAGAGAAGCATGGTTTCATTTCTTTCATATCAAAATGTTTTCCAATATGCTCACAAACAAATTATCAGCTGAACTACTATTTCTTAAAATACTTGTCAGGGCCAAATAGAGATTATTAGATCAGAAGGGTTCAGAAGGGAGTTTTCATAGCTCTTTGGAAATGCCCCTTTTCCCCTACTACTTAGCAAAATTCTCCAATCTGTAATTTTTAAATATAGTGAAACAACTAATAATGCTTCAGTCTATAAGAAATTCTTTTTAAAAAAAATTCAAATTATTTACTTATTTGGTGGCCTCATATGTTTTCTTTCTTCCAGTTTCTTGGTAGAAGGTACACAAGGCATAAAGACATATAAACTTGTATTTTAACATTGGCTTGGCCTTGGTGTGGTATTTGTTTTCATTCTTTTCTGTTTTGTTTTTTTCTTTTTGAGTGAATTGATGAGCTCTGGTGAGGCTACACTTCTTCAGATATAAAATAGAAATAGTGATGTGTCATTTCAAATGTTAGAGCTGGTGTAATAGGCCCATGCACTCTCATTTCCAAGCAAATATTTAATAGATACCAATGTCATTCCTGTCCCATTATTCATCAGTCATCATTAGCACAGTCTTATTTAGAAATAATTATTGGTAAGTATTACTTATCTAATGATATAAGGGACAATACCTTTTGTCTACAGCTGTGATCATGTGCCAAAAGAAAATAAAAATTGAACAAGTTCCTTAAGGGAATTTCCTATCTGAGGTTATGGTATCTAGAACAAACATCATAATATTATTCATTGTCCCCTAAAATATCATTACTTAGGAACCAGCTTTGGTAACTTGTAAGTAAGCATAATGTTTAATAGAATCCAGAGAAGTTTTACCATTCATAGGTGGAAAAAAATGATAGCTTTGGAAACTTAGCATCTGAAATAAAGTAAATATATTATTTTATTCATGGGCATGTCTATAAAAGTCTGCTTTTCTAACTTTGCTTCTCTGGACTTCTTTGTCATCCTTACTCTGCAAAGGGATCAGATTCAACTATAAAAGTTAGTCTAGAGCGGCGGTGAGAGAAAACTTCAGCCAGTAAAGTGCTTGGCACACAAGCATAATATTCTGAGTTCAATCCCAGAGTCCATGTGGGGTGTATACATGTGGTCACGACACTGGAGAGATGCACATGATTGGATCCTTGGAGCTTACTGGACAGTCAACCTAGCCTAATGGTAAGCTCCAGGTTCAGGGAGAAAGTGACTCAATAAAGAATGGTTGGATGGTGACTGAGAATGACATTTGAGGTTTTATTTCCATCCACATATGCAACACACAATCACACACACACACACACACAAGACTTAGAAAAGGAAATATTGCAGAGTAATATTGGTGGGATGACAGAAGGCTTGATAGAAAGCTTACTCATCTCTCTCAGTGGAAAGACTTCCTTGGAAGCAGCCTATTGAGAGAAGTGTGGATTAGCAAATGAAGTCTATATCCCTGTAACAAATGTAATCTTGCTAAAATGTGGAATAAGACCATCTGCAGCCTTTTTTTTTAACAGCACAAGGAAGGCCATTTTGCTTTAACAAATCTTCTAAATCCATCTGGATATGTGAAAGCATGGTTATTGTCACCAGTGGCCAGAGATTTTATTTAGCAATTTGACATAAGACCCACATGCACTTTCATCAGCAAAGCAGAGTTGTTGGGTTTGAATAATCCCTCAGTCCATAAGAGGCATGCCCTACCCATCTATGATGGCACAGCTGCACATTCTTAAGTTCAGGGCATGAAGTGCCCCTACTCTAGAATGGGATCTTGGAGTAGCTCATCTTAGTATCAACCTTTACTGGTTGTGATGGCTGCTTTAAGAGTCACCTTATGAACAATGCCCTTTAGTGAACTCAGACACAAATTCAGGTTGTATAGCAATCAAAAGGCAAAGTAAACTTGGTATAGGAGATTATTTTATCTTATCGATATGGGCTTCCTTCAGTGCTTCAAAACCCCAGAGGTAAGTTGAAAACATTCTTTGGGAGATACCTCACCTCTAGCTGGTTTCAGCCTCCTAAGTGCTCAACCTTGTCCCTCCTGATGATGAGGCTCATTCTGAATGTAGTGAGTCAGGCCTCACAATCCCACAAACCAATACCTGGCAGTAAATCTCCAGTTACATCCTTCATTGGTTCTGTACCTGAATAAACATGAACCAATAGTCATCTTAACGGTACACTAGAATCCCCCCCCCGTCCTTCCCTGTTATCCCAAACACTCTTAGCCTTCCCTTCTAAAGAAGTCTCTACAAAACACAGGTCCACATTTATAGAAATTGTAATGGAGCCTAAGTAGGTTCTTTATTATATCAATAAGTTCTAAAAGTCATAAACTCAATGATTTTAATGTGATGAGTCTAAAACACCAACTCATAGTTTAATGATGCTATTTAAAGGCACTCTGTTTGACCAGGCTGCATTTCCAAGGGCACTTAACAAAGCATTACAATAAGGGTAAATTAACAATTCTGTAGTAATATTTTAAAGACTCAAGAGTGAGTGGATTTTTCTTTTAGACTGGGTCTTACCACATAGCTTAGGCTGTACTCAAACTTACAATCTCCCTTCCTATCTTCCCAAGTATGAAGATTATAAGTGTGTGTTACCACATGCATCTGGAAAGCATTTTCATAGTAAAAGTGATTATTTTTCAGTATCTTGTGTAGAACACATGTTTTAAGCACAACTCATAATATTTTATAAATCAGGAAAAATCTCATTTTATGGTGTAATAAGAATGGACAATTTTTGATGGGTGGTAGTATTATACACCTTTGATCCTAGTACTCAGGAAAGAGAGGCATGTGGATCTCTGAGTTCGAGACCAGCCTTGTCTACAGAGTAAACAAAATAGCCAGAGCTACCCAGAGAAACACTGTCTCAAAACAAAAAAAATAAACAACAAAATTTGGATAATTTAAAAAATAATTCATTAGTAATAATCAATAATGATTTGATATATGCTATAAATGACAATGAAACTAATCTGATTTTATTTTTGATGGATAATAAGTGTGGATATAAACAAAAAGAGGGAGGAATATTCATGAAAAATTATTAAAATTTAAAGTTTTCCCTTATATATATTTGGCTAATGAACTATTATCACTAAATATTTCAAGTAAACATTATTTCATTTATCCAATATTTCAGAAGAACTTTAATGAACCTCATTTTGTTTTTCTCAGAGAGTAAAAGTCAATAAGTATGGGATTTAAAAAATAGGACAAACCTACTGTTTTCTAATATTTTTTTTGAAATTAGATAAAAGTTATTTCTTCATGTATACAATCTTTTATTACAAAGTAAAAAGACAAATTTGAAAACCTTGGCTTTATGATCTCTTAACATGTTGAAGTTTAATTTAAATGCAATTATAAGAACTCACGTTTCTCACAAATTAGAGATCTATGTATTGGTTTTTTGGCCAGTGGCTTATCAGTATAGACCTAGGCAGGAAAACTATACTGAATACTGGGAGAAAGAAGGCAGGGTCGAAGAGAAGCCATGTAGCATGTAGTCACCCGCAGGAGACAGACACACCAGAGCCTTGCCCATAAGCCACAGCCATGTGGCCACACACAGATTAATAGAAATGGGTTAATTTAAGATATAAGAGTTAGCCAGAAATATGCCTAAGCTATTGGCCAAGTAGTATTGCAAATAATATAGTTTCTATGTGATTATTTTGAGTCAGGCCAGTTGGGAAACAAACTAGCAGTCTCTGCCAACAATGTATTAAGAAAAATTCAAGGAAAAATTAGTGATAGTACAGTTTCTGTGTGGTGTTATGATTTTCACACCTAACATTTTTAAGAAGAGATTACTAATAATGTACTATTTTATCAAAAAATTAAAGAAAAAAATATGGTCAAACAGTTACAAGGAAAAATAAATCTAGAATCTAGAATTCTCAAACATACTTTAGATTTACACTTATTTACAAGAAAGTTATTCCTTAGAGGAATATCTATTTGAATTCACCTTTTTAGCATCAACTGTCATAACAAGGAGGGCATGAGAAGACAATTTGTCAACTCTATGTATTGATAGGATAAATAACCTCACAAAATGTCCATGTTTCCATCTTTATTAAGGAAACTAACTATATGCACAAGTACTCAGCAATCAAGTGTCAGAAATGAGCAGGCCTTCCTGCTTTATAGAGGATGTTCATTTCTTGATGTCTTGCCTCAGAGCTCAGCAAGTTTGCAACCTAGGAGATCCTCAGTGATAAAAAGAGGCCTCCACTCTTCCTTTTCTGTCTTATAAAGTATAGTTTTTCCTGTAAAACCTCCTATACAATTTGCAGACTTATAACTCCCTCATGCTTAAAAATATCAGCAATACTTAACTTCTCCGTTTGTTTTGTCTGCGATCCCTCTAGCCATAAACATCCTAAAATTCATCATGTAGCATTTCTTTTCTTGATTCATTCTGCAGAAGCCTCCAACATCCATTACCAGGACAGCTTTTCTCTTTGGGGTATCTTACCATTGACCTTGTCTCAGTTTTCCTTTTTGTGTGTGTATATATATATATATATATAAAATTGTAATACATATAATATATGTAATACATATATTACATAAGCAGAAAAAACCTCTCCTAGTCTGATTCTGTTGATTTTTACCCTCCAGATAGCTGCATTCTTCCCTTCCATCATCAGCCTCTCTTTTACTTGCTACCCCCTTTCCTTTCCTTCCCTCTTCTGTTTTCACTCAGTCCCCCATGACATCTCATCCTACAAAGCATCCACCACTGTACAAAGATTTCTACCTTGGTTGCGCTCATCCACACATGGGCAGACCACATTTCTCCTTCCATTATATTTGCGATTGGCAAAGCATGTGACTTGCTTTGGTTCACAAAATATAGGCACACTTGGTGTGGAAAGAGTTAGAGCTGAAGTCTCCACCTCCTAGGTCCTTGGAAAAGTCAGTCTGCAGCTGGCATAGAACCAAACAGACCAGTGAGCTGAAGCAAAGTCAAAACTTTAACGACATCATTGATATGGATCATTTTGGACTGGGTCTCTTGCCCTTCTGATATAAACATGAGAATGGAGAGCATGAGGGCCCTTTAATTTTGGCTATTGAATATGTTTACATGTCAATGAAGGGAAAAACTACATTAGTCCTTTTGGTGTCTATTAAAAGGATTTTCACCCTGTGGGCCATCACAATAGATGTCTTCAGTGTTAGTTCTTCAAGCTGGCCACTCTCCAGATTTCCCTTAAAAAGCAGCCATGCCAGGAAGATTTATGCTGCCTAGTTTCTCAAGTCAGAAGCTTGAGCCACCATGGAATGTCCCTAATTTACTCTATATAAATAATTTGATTCTGTCACCTAAACCTTGAACAAGTTCATCTTCCTCTCTCAGTCCTGATGGGCCTCTCAGACAGCCACAGGCACTGCGCTAAGAGGTCCCTGCACACCAGCTCTGTCTTCTACTCCATTCTCCATGTGACAGTCTGAGTACACAGTTTGCAGCCATCCCTTTTCCCTCCAAGGAAAAACTTTCACTGTGACATCTGAAGAGACTCAGGATTGATCTCCAAGCTCCTCTCCGTCTCTGTGGCCTCCGGTTCTCTTCCAGCCTCTTACTCCCCTCTGTTAAGTTCTGCACTACTTGCTCTTCATTTCAGCATCAGTGAGCACATGACATCTCTAACCTGGAACTCCTCATCCATTTCTTTTCTTAGTTAGTTTGTGTAAATTCTTCCATTTCGGCTTATATGCTACATTTCCTGAGATACAGGAAATGCACTGGCATCAGCCATCATTAATTCCCTTCACATCTTTCTAGCTGGGACTCTCCTAACTGCCTGTCGATGCTGTTTACACAACCTCCCATAGCTCTTTTTCATGCTGTCACTCTGCCTTTTTGGTTGACAATATCTGTCCTGTCAGTTCTAGCCACTCCAGTGTGCAACATTAATAGCTTACTAGACTTAGCTTTCTAAATGTGTTCTTTTCCTCTTTCTTTGCTTCTTTTTCAAATATTTACCTATTTATTGTGTGAATACATGTGTATGTATCTGTGTATGTATGTGTAGCTGCATTGCATGTAGAAATTAAGAGAACAATTTGCATCATTTTCTTTTCTGCTGTCATGTGGTTCATGGGGATTGAGTTCAACTCATCAGACTTGACAGCAAGTAGCTCTATGCGATAACCCATCTTACTGGATCCGCAATTTTATTTAGACAGATCTTTAGTATATTCTGGTTTTAAACTCCCTGTCTAGCCTACAATGGTCTTAACCTTGAACTGCTGCCGTCCAAGAGCTGGTAGTAGAGACTGCATCATGATACCATTTTATGCAGTCCAGGATTGAACCCAAGGTTTCGATGTTAAGCAAGCACTCTACCAGCTGAGCTACCCTGCTGCCCCCAACTGTATTCTTCAGTATTGTCTTTCCCTGTCCCGTTGAACTAAGTCCTCCAGCTTTAATACTAAAATTAGGGCCCATAACTAATTAAACAAATGTTTAACCTTCTGATTGATATACTGATTAGGAACAGTGAGTTTCATTTACTTAAAACAATTTTTAGCTGGAATTGTTCAATGCTTTTTAAAATGTCTGAACTATTTCAAAAGTTAAACATCAAGTTTTTCTTAGACTGGAAAATAGAAAGTTAGAAAAATGGTTTTCTTGAAAAGTGCACCAAAGTTTAAATTTTTACTCTTATTTTTTACCTTTTTTTTGGTAAAAATAGGTTATAAGTCACAACGCTAAAGTTGTGTTTTCTCCTTTGGTTGCCACTAAATCACAGTTTAGTATCATCAAAGTGTATTGAATTTTACACAGCTTACTTTACAGGCCAAAATTGTGAACATAACTCCTTTTCAATAGATACAAAATCTAATAGTAAACTACCCAAAAGGAGGGATAATTTATACGACTTCTTCCGACATAACAAAGCAATAAAAGTGCAACTAATGAGAACTAGGCTATGTCGAGAAATTAAAAGAAATGAAACCCAGGAAAGCAACAAACAGTATTAAATATCACCAGAAAGACATGAAACACAACTACCCACACTTCTGCAATTAAATAAATCTTCATATATGCAGAAAAAATTCCTTCAGAAGAAAATTCAGAATTAGAAACTATAATATGATTTGTAAAATAAATATATGAGTGCAGTACATTCTAGGAAATCCAAATAGGTGCTTTTAAACCAGCTCATAGAGGTCCTGTCCAAATAGGTGAAGCACCATAGCCATCTGAAAGCACTGGGATTGTAAGCATGAGCTGTATTCCAGTAGGATCTAAATTTATCCCTCTCCCAGTACCTGACTTATCAGATTCAAGTTCTTTGTATTTGAGGAGGTAGGGTGTGCATGAGTGTGTGTGTGTGTGTGTGTGTGTGTGTGTGTGAGAGAGAGAGAGAGAGAGAGAGAGAGAGAAGAGAAGAGAAGAGAAGAGAAGAGAAGAGAAGAGAAGAGAAGAGAAGAGAGAGAGAGACTGTATGTAAGTACCTATATGCGCGTGCATGCAGAAATAAGAGGGTGGACTCAGGTGTGATCTCTCAGGCTCTGCCTACCAGTTTTTTTGTTTGTTTCTTTGTCTCCTGTTTGTTTATTTCTTCCAGGCAGTCTCTCACAGACCTAGAGCTTGCTAAACATGCTAGCCAGGCTACCAGTAAGGCCTAGGGGTCTACATGTCTGCTCAGCTATGAGTTTACAAATACACTTTGGGCAGGAGGAAAGAAAAAGTTAACTTAATGTTTAAATTTGTATTTCTGTGTAGTCCAACTAGGTTTTGTACTTGAAATGGCTTTAGGGTGTGACTGGTCTACTTCTGAGGTCCATATTAGATGGTCACAGCTTTCAACTGGCAACCCCATATTACCATGTCTGTGTATTCCAAGGAAACCTAGGTTTATCTTAGTCTTGTATGATGTCTGGAGATCATTGCCAGCACTCCATTATCAAGATGACCAACATCTTGGGCTCACTTGTATTATTCTAGACTCCCAAAAGTATTTCCCCATAGTTAATGTGCAGTAATGAAGACGTTTGTGTAAGAATCATAAACTACTTCATATATATATATGTATATACACATATATACACACATATATAAGTAATTATAAGTACATATTAGACTATGCATATTATCATAGATGTATATCAATATAATACATTCTAATATAATAGATATTAGAATATACATATATATCAGACTAATAAAAATGTTATTTGAGCATTTGATTTGAACAACAAACTCGGAAGAAAAGATAAACTGTGGATGTCAATATAGTAAACATTCTAACCCAGAGCAAACATTGTATGCTACTAAAAGTCCCCATGGCACCAGACTCTACAAAACCTCCGTCTATTGTTTTAACCTAACAACTACCAGTTAACTGACATAACAGTGTCATTAATAAACTGAGAAGTTACAATCTTGAAAGCAGTGAAAGCAAAATGAGAAAGCAACTGTTTAAAATATGGGCTCTGGATTGAACTCAGGTTCTTATGCTTAACATGCAAATACTGAGTGTCTCTGCAAACTCTTAAGTTCTTAAAGGACTTATTTCAGAAGCAGATTTAATTTTTTATTTTTTGTCTTTTTCATCTTATGTTCATAATTCTGAGGGTATAAAATTAAAGTATGCTGACATTCTTTTGGATAATTTCAATTGGTTTTCTCAAATTGGGTAATACTTGGTTATGACCTCATTCTGGTTTATATATGGAACTATGTAATTTTTATGACTTTTGTTTCCATATGTTTATATGATTGGTTAAGAACAAGTGAATTCATAATGGCTTTGAAAACTGAACATGACTATAAGGGATAGCCAAATCATTATTTTGAAAGTGATTCCATTGTCTAATTTTGTAATAACAATGGATAAGTCTGTAATCCACACATTATCATTCTTATAACAGTTCTGACAAACCAACAGTGAATAAGTCAACATTTGCTAGCTAATGGTATGGTATAAATAGCTACCAATAGAGATGCACAAATTCCACATGCCTATCAATTCTTAGTCCTAAGTGTCTGAGAAGCTCCAGAGCCTCAGATGACGTCTGGAGCACAAGGCTCTTAAAATAAAGAATAACATTTAAGTGCATAGCTATTACAGCCTCATTTGATATTCGTTTTAATTCCAATGACTATAATGAATATACTTTGCATTCAAACAGATGCCCCAAGTGCTTCTGAGGAAGTTCCAATATAATTCAGTCTTAGTTACAGGATGATAAGTGGATGTTTAAAATCAGACATTACCATGAAAGAGGAAGAAAACAATTATAGCAAGTGTTAGTTCCTTAAAACAACAAATTTAAGATTTTTATTAAATTCTCTTCTTTCTTATCCTGACTGGTACAGGATCCAGTACACAGAGAGCTATGTACTATGTACTAAGGTGTCCGCTGTTCTACACAGTCCTCACCTGGGCAGAGGTGGGGAGTGTGGGGGAAAACTCTGCAGAGTAGGCAGAAATTCACTTTATGACATCTATGCATTATTCCTTCAACTGGACTAAAAACAACTCCATATTAGTGTGACTTAGCTGAAAAAGCAGTCAATTATGTATGCCCTTTTATTTTAGCTGGCCAGAGAATTCCTATTCTTCTAGTCCTCCCCAACATAGAGGACTAACAACCTAGATTTGAACAGGAGAGACATATATGCCATAAACAGTGTTTCCTAATAATGGTTCATAAAACTAACAAGTAATGTTTGCTGAAAGCAGTCATTCCTGAATGCTGACCAAATCCCATCAAAACCTGTGTGGAGGGCCCTGGAGTCAGTATTACAATAAGCAGCCAGAAAATGTAGATGTTTGCTCCTGCTTAGAAAGGGTTGTGGGTTCATACGGGAATATTTGAAGCTATGCCCTTTTATCCAAATGAGCAAACGTGTATCAAGAACAGGTCCTATTTAAATGAAAGAATGGTAGGGTATTTCAGCAGAAGAGGAGGCAGAAACGATGTAAGAGTCAGAGGGGATCGAGGACCCCAGGAGAACAAGGCCCTCGGAATCAAGTGAACAAAGCTCACAGAGAGAGAAACCCAGGTGCAGGGCTTGCATGGGTCTGCACTGGGTCCTGCTCACACACTTTATAGCTTTCAGTTTAGTGTTTCTATGGGACTCCTGAGTGTGCGAATGAGCAATTGTCTGTTCCTTGTACCTGCTGTTGAGCTCTTTTCCTTCTGTTGGTTTGTCTCATTCAACCTTGTTGTGACTGGTTTTATTTTAGCTTATTATATTTTATTTTGTTCAATATTTTTGTTATCTCTTAGAAGCCTGTTCTTTCTAGTGAGAGACAGAAAGGAGTGAATCCTGATGAGAGAAGAGGTGGGGAGGAACTGGGAGGAGTAGAGGGAGGGGAAACTGTTATCAGGAATGAGAAAAGAACATGTTTTTAATAAGAGTGG
>JAQHUG010000207.1:2529911-2557119 GCA_028555095.1 Dicrostonyx torquatus | reverse complement strand
AATGGCTCCCTCAATCAAGCTATCTCTTTTATTGCTCTTCCTCTCTGTTTTCCCCCCATCCTGACCATATGACTCCCTCATGTTCTCCTCCCCTCTCCCCCTCTTTCTTCCTCCTTACTTTCTGCCCTCACTTCTCCCTCAACCCCCATGCTCCCAATTTTCTCAGGTGATCTTGTCTATTACTCCTTTCCAGGGGTATCCACGTGTATTTCTCCCAGGGTTCTCCTTGTTGACTAGCCTTTCTGGGGTCGTGGACTATGGGCTGGTTATTCTTTGCTTTATATCTAATATCCACTTATGAGTGAGTACATACCATGTTTGTCTTTCTGGGTCTGGGTTACCTCACTCAGGATGACTTTTTCTAGTTCCATCCATTTTCATGCAAATTTCAAGATGCCATTGATTTTTACTGTTGAGTAGTGCTCCATTGTGTGAATGTACCACATTTACTTTTACCATTCTTTGGTTGAAGAGCATCTAGGTCCAGGTTCTAGCTATTACAAATAATGTTGCTCTAAAAATAGTTGAGCAAATATCTTTGTAGTATGATTGAGCATCCTTTGGGTATATGCCTAAGAGAGTCCATTCTCCTAGGACCGATACCTTGCTTAGCCTGGATATAGTGGGGAGGGCCTTAGTCCTGACTCAAAGCTATGTATTAGACTGTGTTGACGCCCCATGGGAAGTGTTACTCTCTTTGAGGAGTGGATGGTGAGTGGAGGGGGAAGAAGCAGGAGATGGGGAGGGAGTGGGAACTGGGATTGGTATGTAAAATGAGCATTTTTTTAAAAAAATAATTAACTAATTTTAAAAAGCATTTTTCAAGTTCATAATAACTTTTTTGTAAAAAGAAAGAAAAGGTCTGTAGGACTGGTCTGTGTAGGCAAGTCTGTGGGACATTTTCCTGCTTTCCTTTGTTGTCTCAAATTTTATGCATTTGAACATTTCTGTTTGGTTTGATCTAGCAGAACAGAATCCTAAGGTGGCCCTTGCTTTCACCTTGACCCTCAATTGCTGTCACCCCTGCACATGGGAAGCTGTAGCCCATAGGCAAAGTCTTACCGTATTCTGGATTTAAGTGGCTTCCCCATGAGAGGCTGAAGCCTCCTCCTTTCTCCACTAGACTCGGTTAAAAATTTCTTGATGCGACAGATGACATTTTTCACCTTGGAAGAAAATCCCCAAATAATCAACTCCTCTAAGTATCTAATTTTCCCCATTAAGTCAGTTTCTATTCACTGGAGCAGCCTCCATTGTGAGGAACATTAGCAAGACAGGCTGACAGATTACATTCCTTAGTGAGGATAATTAGCTAGAAATAACTTTTTAGGGAAAGAAAACCCTCCAGATAGCAGGGTGAACATATTCAAGGGACTTGAACTGGTGTTATCACCTTAATTATAACAGAAGTACAAATGTATTAGGTGATTTTTCTCCCTCTCTTTATCTTTTCTTTACTTCTTTTCCTCCTTCTTTCCCCTTAGTAAATCCTATTCACCCACTAGAGAGATGGTCTCACCTACCCTGGCATCTTTCTTAGTCTCCTAGATCTCCACGTCTAAGTCCTTGGCTAGAAAATACTTCCCGCCTCCCAATTTCTCAATGTCAGACCAATGGAAAGTGTTTCGTCTGTCTCCAGCTTCTCCAATATCCTGTTTACCACCTGTCTCCATTTATCATATTGTGTTGATAACATATTTCATAGAGCTGCCTCTATGGATGATCCCGGAGGGCAACATTGGTGTCATTTTAATTGCTTAGTTCTTGCTGCCTGGTATTAACACTTCATATCTAAACATGTTTTCAATAAGTGCTTGATGAATAGAAGTGGTTTTGAAAAAAACACAATTGAAGGCACCTTATCTGGCCACTTGAACTCGGTAGACACACACAGAATTTAACGTATGTGTAAGGCATCCCTTCATTTACCCTCAATGCCAACAAATCTCTGGCCTGGAAATTGGAAAAGATGTGTTGTTTTGGAGCAATGTGTTGAAGAAAACAAACCAGCTCTTCATTTTTGTTTTGTCATTTCAGCATGCTTGTAACATTAATCAGATTTATAATTTCAAAGTGGCAATTATTTCTGAAACCTACAGGGTCATCCACCACTATTAGGTAAGAAAGTAAACTTTTGGCCTTTTTACTATTTTTATTGTAGTTTTTCAAAAGTGCTGGGTAAAAAACACTGAACAAAACTTGGAAATAAGTAGAGCGGTGACTGTATCAAGGGTCAACTGAGCAGGGTGGCCTTTATCTAGCAGACCTAGGGAGTTGTCAGAAGTCCTTGGCTAGGCTTGTTACTCAATCAAGGGAATGACAGGCAGAGGACAGTCACCATTACTAGATATGAGAAAGGGACCAGAGAGTCTGAGGGGGTGGAAAAGGAAGAAAGAAATAAAGAGGAAGGAAGCAAGAGTGGAGAGGAAGGAAGGGTCAATAAACCAAAAGATCATAGAAATAGAATATGATAAAAAGTAATTAACTCTCAACCATCTAATTTAGACTAGAGGCAGAACGCATGATAGAAAACAATGAACGAGAGGTTAGAGGCTTTGGAGGTAACAGACACTGTGCTGTGCATTTGGATAAGCCACTTAAAATAGAAAGGATTTAGTTTGCCCAAGTGAAAAAATGTGTCTCGTTTGTGGATGTTAGCTTAGTATCTTTGAATATCTGTGATCCAAACTCAGAGAGGGCAGGAAATGACCAAGAGGCCATGGGGAGATGGCTTTCAGGGGAGAGGAGATAGAAGAACTAAAGTGTAATGGACAAGAAAGGGTTAATGTAGTTAGAGGCTAAACTGGAGCAGAAGGGAAGGCAGAGTGGATCTGGTCTGGCAAGTCCAAGCCAGACAAAACTCCCAGCATGAAGCTGGAAGCTGGGCAGAAGACCTCACCCCAATGACAGTCTTACTTGTTGGGAGAGGGAGAGACAGTAACCCTTGGTAAGGCTACTACACTCCAGTGGAGGACCACACATCTGAGAAGATTTAGGCAGCACAAATGTACCTTAAAAGCAAATCAAAAGGAGATAAAGCTGACTGAGTGGAGAAGGGGAGCATGCTTGAGGAGAGCAGGGAGAGGAAGGTGAATATGATCAATACATGTATGAAGCTTTCAAGGAACTAATAAAAATTTTAAAAATGTGGTATTCGATAAAATGTTCTCTAAAGCCAGTTTTGACTACGGAAGATGAAGGTATTCTTCATTCACTAAAGTTTGCTTACTGTTGAGAACAGACTGTGGCAGGTCCTATGTTGCTATTTAGTCTGTACAACGGTGGCTTTTCAGGCTCTGCCTTGCCCTGAGAAACTCCATCTAACAAGCAACGTTGACTCCATTTGGGGATGGAGGATGACTCCATTCACATAGCACCTGGGCGGCTATGTGAATGGGTACCGTCTATCTGGTACCACCCACACAGCACAGACTGAGAAATGATTTATTACTGGTAATAGTGTTGATTTATGACTTTCTTTCCTCTGTTCCTATAAAAAAATTCATGTTAGAACATAGAATTGGGGAAACCCTAAATCCTAAATCTATGTTGCTAGGTCACAGTCATTTATATTTAGCTCCACAATAAACTATCTCTGATCTCCTTTGAGAGGAGAGAATTTTTTTTGATAGTCACTATAAAACCTTAGGATGAAGGGAAGTTTGCTTAGAGAACTATTTCAAGTTTTTGAAGGACAGATGATGACATCAGAATGTTAAGAGTTTGCCATCAGTAATGGTTACACAATTGATCCTCAAATCTTGCTAATATCACAAAGCATACAATCAGCTCGTGTGGGTCTCTCAGAGGAAGGTTGCTCAAACTTTGTTGACATATTATTATCCAAGAGAAGTCTAACATGATACTGATCAAACTTCTGTTTTGCTGCACTTGGAAGAGCAAAGAAAATAACTGTAGCAAAACTAATACAACAAGGATGTGGAGTCTTCCCTGAATAAAATATGAAGGATTGAGATGTCAGAGCAGAGGGAAAGGAGACTGGACACATAAGGAAAATCAATGTGTACACTTTCGTTGAAAGGTAATCAAATAAATTATACATTAAAGCAATTAAGAAATGACTGAAGGAGTACAAATGTGGGATAGTCATTTAAGGATATTTAAATTGTTTTATATATAAAATGTCATTGCATAATATAAATTATAATATAATTTAATATAATATAATATAATTTATAATATAAAACCACTATTAAGAATACATTATAAATAAAATATTTACTCTTGTCAGGAATTTTCAAATTATTCCTGAAATAAATGAGAAACACAAAATTGGATTGAGTCTGGCTTTGACTAGAAGCTATCTAAATTGGAATAACTGAGACAAGGCTTTGGGTCATGTTTTCTGATTTTGTCTATTTATAGTTGTTGACACGAAGATATCTATGTTTCCAAAAATAAGCAGGAGAATTAGATCTAGTAACTCATATCTGAGATCCCAGTACTCTGGAGGAGTGAGTTCAAGGCCAGCCTGACTTACACAACAATATCTTGCCTGAAGAAACATAATTAATAATAATAATAATAAACATGTGATTATTATAATACGTTTCTATATTTTATAAGGAATTTTAGCCCATTTCCCAATTACAAATAAATTGCTATCTTGTTTTTCATTCTTTTAACTGAAAATGATTAGGTTAAAATAACCAATGTGAAATGGTGAAATGCATTTTAGAGGCAGGGGACATTTATTTTAGGGTTATGTCAGCCAGTGAAAGAATGAGATAAAGAAAGGCAAGGAAACAGAAAAGAAGGAAACAAGAGAGGAGGGAGTTAAAAAGTCCCACAACTCTGAACTGTGTCCATGATGTTTGAGCCAGAGTGGCCAGGGGAAGGCAGACAGTCTGGCCAGAGAAAAGGACAGTTAGGCGAGAATCAGGCTTCTCCCGAAATCCTGGTCTCCCCTTGGAACAGCCCTGAAAACATGATACAGCTTTAAGTAGGTGAGGAAATCGTAGGAAATATATGGAAAACATGATACAGCTTTAAGTAGGTGAGGAAATCGTAGGAAATATATGGAAACCATGGAATTCATTGTCAGTTTAATAAAAAAGCTTTATTGGAACTCATCCATCCTGATTTGGGTGTGGACCATCTTTGACCATAGACTATTCATTACAACAGTGAGTTTTTGACCCGTAGGGCTTCTATTTTTTGAAGGGGTCTCCATAAGGAAAGTTTGCTAACCCTGCAACAAAAAATAACTAGTGATGATGATGATGATGATGATGATGATGATGATGATGATGATGATGATAGGAAATAAAGAAGTGAGAAGCATTGCTCTTCTGGAAATGTTATGTCTGCTAGAGTGAACTGAGAGATGACAGTGCGCTGGGAAGGGCTGATTGAGCTATGAGACAGCTCAGTGGAGGATGACAGAGGAGGATTTAGTACCCCCACATCTAGGGCATGTTCCAATTTCCTGCATGAGGAAAGAATAATGAATAAAGTGAAATTTAGTTATCCTATCTGTCATTGTGTTAATGTTGTTCTCGGATACTGAAAACCCTGAAATACTAGGAGGAAAGCATTGGGTATGAGTGAATCCAAGGCTCCTGATACACAGTCCTGAATAAGGCCATCCCAACAGTTGTGCCCATATAGAACTTATGAATAAGACTTGGAAAAAACTTTCTCAGTGATGTGATCAGGTGAAGATGGGGTCATATGTAAGTTAAGAGTAAGCCATAGTTCAGGAACAAGTATTTTACAGATTGAATGATTGGGTGGGGTTATGTGCACAGTGGAAGTAAGAGGACAACTTGAAGCATTCAGTTCTCTCCTTCTACCATGCTGGTCACAGGGATTGAGTTCCGGTCTTTAGGGTTGGCAGCAAGTACCTACCCTTTAGTCTTATCAATAACCTGAGTGTACCTGTAAGAAGCAGGAAGTTGGTACATAGGCAGGGAAAGTGCTACAGGATGATCCAACAGAAATTAGAGTGACACAGTTATATGCTAAGAAAGAGCAAGGATTTAGCAACTAAATAGGGAAAAGTAGGAAATAGTCCCCTACTATGGCCTGCAGATACAGCCTGGAATGGGGTATGGTGGAGGGGTACCTTGAACTTAGATTCTAGTTTAGATAACTGCTGAGCACAAATTTCCATTCTCTTAGCTGACGAATTTTGTGGTACCTATCAGTCAACTTTATACACTATAGAAACACTAAACTTCTACGTTTTATGTAAAATTTGAAGGTTATGCAAGAATTCCTGTAGTATCGTCTCATACTGGGGAGTCATTGATTTTTAACCCTACATGATAGTAGCCATAAGGAAAAGAAACAGCCAATTCCCTTTACGGGTTTCTGACTCATGTGCTGATAATCACAATGTTAGATGTCTCAGAGGGGCGGGCTGGGCAATGTCTCAATGAGAAAAGGGCTTGCTGCCCAAACATGAGAACCTGAGTTCAGATTCCAGCACCCCTGAAAAAGCAAGGAATGGAGGTGTGTAAGTGCAACCTCAGTGCTGGTGGCATAGCACAGGTAAGTAAGTGGTAGGGGATAGAGCCAGGCAGATCTCCGGTGCTTACTGGCCAGTCAGATGAGCTCACACAGCAAGCTCAAGATTCATTGAGAGTCTAGTTCCTGTCGAGGAACAATAGAAGATTAGATTTCTGGACTACCTCTGACACTCACAAATTCCCATGTGTTATGGTAAACACACACACACACACACACACACACACACACACAGTAGCTGTCTCAGAAGCTTTCAGATTGGGTTCCCCAAAAGCAAGGCTGTGGTTTATGTGCAGTGGTCACCTGCAGGACCTAAGCCCTTAGAAAAACATTAACAGACACATAGTTCTACAGGCTAACTGTGAATCGCCTATGTTAAATACTGTTCATGCATGTAGAATACCTCTCTGTCATTCCAGGTTCTAAGCAGCCCACACACTGTCTTTCACTTCCCCACAATCACTGGAGAGTCCCCGGCAATCCTGGTGTTTGTTCTCCTGGCTCTGGGAATGCACAGCTTGAAGGTTTATTTTCCCATGGGAGCCCTAAGGGAGCCAAAAGGAAGGAGCTGGGGACACTGGGACTTTAGGAGGAAAATCGGTCATCTGATCAGAGCCCCAGGACAAGCTTTATTGAATCCTAGTGAAATCACATTTGCAAATTTGAAGCTGAACATCCCATTTGTGCTTCTAAGAGCCTTGGTTGCTTCTTAAGGAATATAAATAAATGTGGGGTGAGAGTTGAGAGACAGTAGCTTTAACTGTGTGGAAAAACACTTGGAGAGAATCTGGGGTTATTTCAAACCTAACTCTTAAATATGTTCATAAGTTCAAGTATTCATTCAGCCAGCAAGCCCTGCTTACTCTGGACCCCCAGGCAGTAGATCTGTCAGTGGTGAATAAGAAAGCCTTGGCATTGATCTACAGAAACTACAATAAAGCAGAGAGGGAAAATTACAGAAAGGATTCAATGGATGCATGCATGCTTTTCATAAAGAGAACAGCTGGTAACTGAAATTGCAGAAGGATCTTTCTAGGCTGAACATGACTGGTTCAGAACAAGTGACATTTGAACTTTTTTTTTTAAAAGACTGAAGTCAAGTCATGGGGGTTGTGCTGGAGTGGGAGCAGGCAAGCACAGGTGAATCTGAAGGAACAAGGGGTACGCAGGTCCTCAGGGAAGAAAAGGTGGTGGATTTCACAGCTGCAGAAATGAACAAAACCAGTAGTGTCTGCTTTATCCTAATGTAGAGCCATTCTCTACAAGATTTCAGGCCCAAGGAACAATGCAGAGTGTGCTAAAGAGTCTGTGGCCACTTAAACTTGTAGAAACATGACGGTAGCTAGTGTTAGGGTGTTGATAGCCTAGCTAATGTAGGCAAGTCTGATGCAACTTTGGTAATAAAGGGAAAAAGAATTACACACCCATGCTGAGGAAGAGCTAGGTAGGAATCTGGGATCCACTGGTCTGTTGGAGCTGTGGCACAGAGAGCTGCATTCAGTGACAGGGAGAGGAATGAGTTGGGCAGAGTGAAATGCTGGGGAACAAAGAGAAGAAATCCCAGCTTAGGTCACAGAGAATGTTGCAGGAAGACTGAGGCAATGTAATGCTGGGAGATTCTGGTCCTCCTCTACTTCTCTTTCTTCCTTGCCCTCCGTAGTCATGGCTTCTGGAAGGGTGGCAGGCTGGGGAAAGAGGCAGGAATGCAAAAGACTGGAGAAATTGAGCAGGTAAAGTGCCGTGTCCGCATCAAGTGCCGGTTGTAATTGGAAGAGCATGTTGAGAAATGAGATAGGGCCATGAGTTATTATGAAAAGCAAGATGAAGAAATCACTTGAGGAGATCATTTGATGCCACTGAATACATTATTTCGAATGAGACTATGCGCATTAGCAGGGGATATTTCAAACCACCTAACATTTTTAAGTGTCCCTATGAAAGTCCTGAAACTTTTTTTATTGGTAAATATAAGTTACATTTTTGATAGGGAAATATTTATACCCAGAGTGACATAATATTTCCCAAAATTTAGAGTTTGGAAAATAAGTCAGGACAATAGAATTCCATGCATATATTGGAGAATCATTTGAATGGAAAGCTTAAGAGATGGGAAAATAAAAGTCTTGGCTACTGAATCCAGGCATGCATGCCAGAGTGGAGAAGGCTATTCATAAAAGACAAAGGATTGTAGCTGTTAGCCCAATGTGACTGAATAGTGAGAATCATGGATGCAGAATATTTACAATCTCCTTATTTAAAAACACTGCTGTTGACCCTCTCTCATCTCCTCACAAGTTGGTCTTAGCTCCCTGTTAGGGGCTATGTTCTGCCTATATTCTGGATTTTGATCCACCACTTATGGGAGGCAGCTTCCACCAGGTACTCACTAAATATCATCAGTGGTTTAGCCTTCTATTCCTTCCCAATCTCTAAAATTAATAACAAATGTAGACATTAAAGCTGTGCACTGTAAATAATATGGAAAGTTTCCCTTTTAAAAGTTCTTAAATACCCTCTTCCAATTCTTTGGGGATTTCATGTATGGATGCATAAAATGTGTTTTAAACAAATCTGTCCCCTTAATTCCTCCACTTCCAGCTTCTCCCTTACCACTCTACTATCTTCCCTTCCAGCATCATGTGCTTTTTTTGTTTATTTTTTGTTTTGTTTTTGTTTTTTTTTTTTACATTTTGCTTTTGCTTTTTGAGACAGGGTTTCTCTATAGCTCTGAGGCCTGTCCCAGAGCTAGCTCTTGTAGACCAGGCTGGTCTTGAACTCACAGAGATCCACCTAAACACTGTTTAAGGTCAATAGTGGCTAAGTGGCATGAAGAATATAAAACCCAGGTCCTTCTGGCATCAGAACCCACAGACAAACTGACCCAAATTTAAAACAATCATGCTGCTTTACATGTAATTCACTGCTCAGGCCTCCTAGAGGAAGGCTAATCAGTACATTTACCAAGCCTCTTGTCTTTTTCTTGCTCAAGTGAGAGCAAGTCTGCTTATACTAAATGATAGAAAACATCGCGTTCATCTTTGATCTGGCAAGGGGGGATAATCAACACAAAGAAGATTCAAGGGAAGGCTTCCACATTCCACATTTATTGCCTCATACTCTTCCTTAAATCATAATGTCTGTTTCTTTCTGCATTTTTCCCCAAGTGAAAGTCATTTTGTATATGTGCCTCAAGGGCAATGCTCGATCTGTTGGAGATCTAGAAAGTAAAAACATTTATATGACACCAGTAGGTAAGATGTAACTGTAATGGACTAGTGCTGTGAGTGAAGGAAGGCTTCCCAAGTCTCTGCCTAGCGTCCTGCAGCTAGGCAGCATGTGAGTCATGGGCGGCCTGTCACCTTCAGAGCAGCGGGATGTGACCATTTCGAAGAGTTTCTCCATTACAGCAGATAATTTTAGCTTGAAGTTACCCTTCATCAAAGATCAGACTCTCCATTTGTCCTTTGGGCCAGGACCTGGAGAAGTTATGAAGGACATAATGGAAATTTCACAGTAGGTTGGAGAGAAATTTATTCTCTCAGCCCTGTATGCTAGTTGCGGGGAGGTACATTAAAATGTGGGTTTGTGGTAGAATGCAATCTGTTCCAGATACCATATTTTTTATCTTACAACAATGAAATATAAAGAATAATTCAAGGGGTGAGGAAAGGTAGTGAATTTGCTAACAAGGCTAGAGCCGTTGTACTAAGGCTATTTGAAAGATTCAAGAAAGCAGGAAAAAGAAGTAAATTTTGGACCACCTCACTGCTTGAAAATCATGCTTTTACTATTAAAATATTAATTTTCAGTAATAGTGCTATGCATACTCTTCATTTATACATATGTAATATATGTACACACATTCCTATTTGAAGTCTTTTTTCTTTGTAAAATCAATTGACATTTTTAAAGACTATAACAGCAATCTTTAGAATATGGATGTTAGAATATAGATATAACATATAAAATGTTCCATATAGCTGATCTTTTGAATTATTTTATATATTGGCCATTCGCTTATGTATCCAATATTTACTTAGTACCCAGGAACTGGTTGATAGGTACTGAAGAAATACTAATAAATAAAAACACTGCCCCTGACCCTGAGGTGCCTGCTTAGCCCAAGGCAGGTATGATTATATAGTATATCACAAAATGAAAGTGTGATACATGACATGGCAAGAGTAGCTAACTCAGACCATGCCGGAAATCACCCTCTGCTGATGTTTTCCTCAGGTGCTACCAAGCTGTGCTCTGGGGGATAATAAATTAATAGAGAGCATTAACGGACTGGGTTAGGGGAGAGGTGGTACTTCCACATAGAAGGCTTTTAAAGGTCTGCAATTCAAGAAGCTTTGTGTTGCATCTCAGGAGGTGAAAGTGTACCTGGTAAGAGGCAAGACTGGCATGAGGGCAAGTGCAGCACCTTGACGGTGTAGTATGCCAGCGGCCATTATCTTGAGGCTACCTGAGAGTCAAAGAAAATTCAAAGGGAATAAAACATGACCATACTTCCAAGGTTCATGATGATTGTGCTTGCTTAAAAAGTTTGAGCCAGAATTGAAAAAAACCAATGAGCATAAATGAAAAGGGAAGGAAACTTAAGACACAGCATTAGATGTGACAAAGGGGGATAAAATTAAATGCATGCTTATTGACTGAATTATGCTCACTCAAATTCCTTCCGATGAGACCCTAGCTGTGAGAGCCCAGTGATATTTGGTGGCAGAGCCCTTAGAAATGATTAAGCTAAAATGAGGGGATTGGGTAGGTCCTAAGTTAGTGTGACTGGTGACCTAACAGGAAGAGATTAGGAGACCTAGAGGCATATGAGAACCATGTGCATATGCCATGGGAAGATCAATAAGATGGACAACTGCAAGCCAAGGATTGAGGCTGCAGGATAGACCAAACCTCCGACACATGACCTTAGACATCCAATCTTTAGAAAGTAAGGAAATAAACCGTCCAGCTGTCTTCTTCAGCATTTGGATTTGACAGCCTTAGCAAAACTGACTAATACTAAGGAAATCTAAACCAAAGTACGTTAATTAAACAGATGTCTGTGCAAAAAATAAAAATAAAAGTAAAAAGAGACCTGAAGCACCCTGATCTGGGCAGTGGTTCACAGAGGTGCCTGAACAAAGTGGGACTGGAGCCTCAGAGGTTATATGTGGTCCGTTAAATCTAAAATGCTATCTCTATTGTCATTCACTTTCTTGTCCTTCCCTGATTTGGCTCACTGATCTCAGGTACATACGACCTGGGATATCTTTGCTATCATTCCCAGTATCATCTCTCTGTCTGTCTCCCTTTCTGTGTATAAGTGTGTGTGTGTGGGAGAGAGTGTGTGTTTGTGTGTATGTGTGTGTGTGTGTGTGTGTGTGTGTGTGTGTAACATGTACTGTCATCCTCAGGTTCATCTTTTTTTTGAAGCAGGGTATCTCATAGGTGTCTTGTCTCACCGGTTTTGCTAGGTTGGCTAGCTAACGAACTTCAGGAATCAACTTAACTCTGAGTTCCTAATATTGAAATTACAATCACAAGGTGATACCAGAGCTGTTTTATTATATGGGTGCTGCGATTTGAACTCAGCTCATCATGCTTGCTTAGCTAGCACAATCCTGACTGAGCTCCCTCCCTGATCTGCTACCAATCTCTCTGTCTCTATGAGATGTTGTATTACTGTTTTCCAAATTAGAACAGCTGCATAGTTCCTTAAGCAGCAATTCTTGCTAAGTGTATGCCCTGAGAAAGGATCACACCTTTAGAATGGAGAACATCCACAGCAGGGCTATTCGCACTATGATGAAACTCACAGTCCACAAGCCCATTACAGGGAGAGTGCAAATGCTCTGTGGTCCAGGCATACACAAGCACACCAGTGAGGCTTCACAGTACAGTTTTACCTTATGCATTATGTTATACATCTTTTTGAGATTAAAAAAAAGGAAACCAAAATATGCCTTGTTCATGAAGCACATGTCCATGCAATGACAATATAGAAAAGATAGCAAGAAAAGGCAGAATTAGGGTTTTAAGCTATTTCTGAGTCGGGTGAGGTGGAGGAGTAGGAAGGGCTGCATATTTACCAAACAACTGCCAAAGTTCTAGCCCCTTTGAGAAACAATGGGGTCATAGGCTCTTACTTTTTTATTGTTAAATAAAGTTTAATTAGTTACTGATGAACAAAGAGAGCAGCACACATCTAGAGTTATTGATGATCAGTCCAGTTCTCTGTGTGAAATACAATTAGAGAGAGAAATTCCTCTAAACATGAATTCCACATTTAGCTCCTTTATAATCAGCTTTTTGATCTAGGAGAGATTGCCTTAGTTGTCTAGGCATTTCTTTTTATAAACAAATTCATTTAATCTTATGCGTATGAGTTTTACACAAACACGCATATCTTGTACTACATACATGCCTAGTGCTCACAGACACAAGATAAGGTTGTTGGATCCCATAGGACAGGAGTTACAAACAGTTGTGAGCTACCATGTGGGTCATGGGAAGTGAACCCAGGTCCTCTGCAAGAGCAGCAAATGTCCCTGACTTCTGTGCCATCTCTTCATCATCGTGTTTGTATTACTTAAGCCAAGCAAAAAGAAAGAACTATTTATCTCAAGGAAAAGTTCCATTGCAAATACCTGTGATTCTATCAATATGATGACAGCAAGAGTTGTTTTTAATTTATATTTTAAGCAAATATGTAAAAATAATAAATGTTTAAAGAACAGTATTATAGTCTGATGGTCAAGAATTCTCTTAGGGCTTCAAATGCCAATTATTTTCTTCACGAAGCAATCACCTTATCCCTTTACAATGCAGAGCAGTGTTCTTGATTTAATGGCCAGTTGCTATGTCCCCTTTGTTATCTCTACAATTAAAGAAGCTGTAAAACCAGGCCATGAACCAGTATAGATGTCTGAACCATGAATAAGTGATGAGGCCCCTGTCAATAGACCAGCTGCTGGGCAGCACTTGTGAGGTGGTCTGAATTATTGATGCCATACCACGGCTCCCATCAATGACAGTTGTCGGAAGAGGCACACAATGTCTGTCTTTTAATGCCAGGCTGGCCCAGCTGTCTTCCCATTATTATGTTAAAAAATGACCTGTAAGGGCAAGGCTGATTACCTTGATTCTGATTATTGTACTGATAAAGAAAAGACAGTTTTTATAGGTGAACAATTTCCTAAGATAGTCAAGCAACTTGAGGCAACTTGAGGCAACTTGAGGCAAGATTTCTCATTTGCTATTAAGATCTTCAAATCTCTGGAACACCACATTTGATCGTGGGGTGGGTGTACCAATTGAGATTCTAGCACCTCTGTGCATGGTGGTGTTTGAACAGAGCCTCTGCCAGCAGTAGAGAACCCTTGGTGAAGCTTGCCCTGACTCGTTTTGGGTTGCATGTTTCGAACCAATGGTCTCTTACTGTGATAAGATTGGATCCAAGTTAGATCAGGTTGATTATCTATCTTGGAAATCTGGAAATTACTTGTGGAGATGTTTCCGTTGACTTAGATTCTTTAGTATTAAACTGTCTGGCCATGGCTCTAGCCAGTTCTTAATAAATATTCTGAAATCTTTACAAAATGTTATTTTTCTTTTTTATGTAGTTTGATTGCCTTTCTAAAACTAAGAAGGTTCTAAATAAATACTGAACATCTTTTTGTACCTATCTATTTTGTTCTCTCTTACTCTCGCTTAAAATACTCATTCATTTTTTCTGTATATTTGTGTAAGTCTGCATGAATATATGTGCACTGTGTGCATGGAGGGGCCTGCAGAGGCTGTAAGAGGGTGTTGGATCATTTGGAAGTGGGCTTACAAGGTGTTATGAGCCATCATGTGGGTGCTGGAAACTGAACCTGGGTCCCCTACAAGAGTAGCAAGCACTTTTAACTGCTGAGCCATCTCTGAAGCCTAAATTTTCCTCCTTTTCTCCCCCTTACTCTTCTCTCTTGCAAACAAAGGGAAACACTGTAATATAATTCTGTAACATCTAAAAATAGTGTCTTTTTAAAATTCAGACACAGTTCTGCAGGACTTATTTTATTCATTGGTATTATGAACATTTACGGTGATTACAAGTTTGCAAGCTTAAGTTGTACATAGTTCAATAGTTTCTTTTTTAAAATCAAAAAACACCCAAGGAAGCAAATCTGTGTCCAGAAAATAGAGACAAGATTTCAGACTCCTGATACAGTCACTTTTAAATAATGCCATTTTCTTCTTTATTGGAAGATAGAGGAAAAATACTATTGAGAAGAAATGTAAAATATTTATACATAAATTCCAGAACACTTAACTTCATTCACTTGGCTATCATAGGATCCAAGAAATAGCACTGTGTCTTTCTTATCTTTAAAAGGATGACTTGTCAGCAGGAGAGCTGAGGTCAGACAATAAGGGACTCGTGGAATTTTACTGTATATCCATAAATCTCTGCTGTTGCTTTTAGATAAATGAATTTTCAACAAAACACTTACAACTCCTTAGGTGAGTCTTTCAGTGGCAATCCAATGTGTGACCAAGTAACAGGTGACGTAAATCGAGGGATACAAAGTTTTAGTCTATATAAAGTTCAGTGCTGACACTGTGAAATGTAAACTACGTTGGTCTGGAGATAACAACTGTTTGAAGGAGCATGTCCCAGGCAAGCTAAGCTGTTGGACCACGTGGTCCCCCACTGGAGGCTGTTGTGGAGTAATCCTGTATGCTGTGAAAATGTGTTTCTCTCATTGCTAATAAAAAGCTTAGTAACTGACAGGTAGGCAGGATTTTCAGGGCGGAGCAAATGCTGAGAAAAAGAAGGGCAGAGTCAGAGGCGTGCCAGCCAGATGCAGAAATGAAAGAGAGGCAAGGCCACATGGTAGAATGTAGATTAATATAAATGGGTTAATTTAACTTGTACAAGCTAGTCAGTAGTAAGCCTGAGCTATCGGCCAAGCATTTAAACTAATACGAAATCTCCATATCAGTTATTTGAGAATTGGTGGGCAAGAAAGAAAAGTCCATGCGGGGCTGAATTATGCAGGCCCATATTGCACATTGTCCGGAGGTCTGGGAATCTGAGCAACTTTCAAGGCATAATTTGCACCTTCCACACAGGAGGTGGTCATCTAGTTCTTTGATAGTGAAACAACCTGATGCCATCCTAACAAGTGATCAGGATATGCTAATGTTGTTCTGCTCCTTCTGTTGTCAATTAGGAGGTCTCCTGGGGAAGAGCATGAACAGGATGTGACCTGAGTCATTCCCTGCTACCTAGAAAACAACACTAAGGAAGTTTGTGTTACCTCGCCCCCCTCAGTTTACCTTGATAAAAAAGCTGTTTGGAAACTAAACGCGGGTGATTTTTCAAGATGTGATTTCAGGATTTAAATGATACTTGAAAACCCCCTCCCGGTACTGTAGTATGAATTGTGCTTTATTTATTCCCACACCTTGACTCTAGTATAAAAAATAATTTATTTCCGGGCTGGTCCCTGACCTATAGGAGGCGACACTTGAGAAGGTTTAGAAAGAGCAGCCTTGCAGGAGGGAGTATGTTACCAGGAACTGGCCTTGAGATTACTAGTCCTCAAGTTACTTGAACTGCTTTCTGCTTACATCTGAGAATTCTATACTTCAGCTTCCTGGTCCTGCTACAGTGTCTGACAGGACACTTGCTTCCATGCCTCCTGGCCGTGATGGACTCTTATTCCTCTGAAACTATAAGCTGAAATAAAATTTTCCTTCTGAAAGTTCCTTGATCATGGTGTTGAATCACAGCAACAGAAAGGTAACTAATACAGAAGCACAGGCAGTTGCAGAAGGCAGAATCAGGAGGCTTTCCTCTCTATCATTTGCCTTTTCTGGATATCTAGACACTGTCTTTTCTTCTGAGCTTTGGAACAGAATCTTGCTCTCAACTCACTTCTGAATTGAGAAAGCATTATGTTTTAAATACACTAGCAATATGAATAGATTCTGATTCACAAATGTAGGCCTGGCATTCTATAAATGAAATATACACTATCACTGAATGGAGAAACATTAGTGGTCTAGGTACCCAAGAGGTCCTGGGAACAGGAGTGTCACTTTTAGCTCTATCACCTTCTCCCCTCCATGGCCTTGGGCTTGTACTGCTATGCTTCATTGGTTCTTTAGTCTGCCTCGTCCTATTGTAATTACACACACACACACACACACGTATGAATACACACATTTATATACATACATATACGTACACATATGTGCATATGTACACATATGCACGCACATGTAAACAATGTCACATGTAACATGAGGGGCCTGCTCGTTGGGGTTTCTGTCCCACCCAGTACCCCACAGCCAGCAAGCCCCAAAGAAAATCATACAGAGAGTCTACATTAGGTTATAAATTGATTGGCCCATTATCTCATCTTCTTACTAGCTCTTGTAACTTATATTAACCCATTGTTCTTATTTATGTCAACCATATGGCCAGTACCTTTTCTCACCTGGGCAGCAGCTTACATCCTGCTTCCTTGGTGGTCTGCGCAGGAATCCCAGGGGAGCTTCCTGCTTTCCAAATTCTTCTGTTCTCCCCTCTACTTCCTGTCTGGTTTTCCCACCTATACTCCATGCCTGGCCAATCAGCATTTATTTAAAACATGATTGACAAAATACAGACAATTCTCCCGCACCATCAACATGCATACATATATACAAAACACACATGTACATATGCATACATGTGCACGCACACACACACAAACACATACACCTTACAAGTGAACTGAAAATGAATTCCATACAATGACAGTTTGGAAGTGCATTGCTTTAAAGTCAAAGACTTTGGAAAGGGTGGTGATTTTGTTAGACACACAGTGTTAGCTGGTTGCAAAAAGGAGTCAAAGACAGCCATTACAGGTCCTTGTGTGAATTGTAGATAGTACTCTTTGCTCTTTAGAAGCAGGCTCCTCTACTATTTCTGAAACTTTCTGCAAAGTCACTTAGATTTGATCTGCTGGAACACGCAAACACACACACATACACACACACACCTTATAATAAGAAAACACCTATGCTCCTGTTTTTTAGAAGCATGCTCCTCTACTATTTCTGGAACTTTCTGCAAAGTCACTGACACTTGATCTGCAAATTTTGGCATAAGTACAACTGCTTCGCAAATACACACATGCTTTAGTGTATGATTGGCCAACGGAGATCATAAACTGTAGCAAATATTAAGTTACATAATGATTTGGGGGACCTTAGAACTGTGAAAACAATTTGTATCAGAGAATAAATGTGTTGCCATTTTCTGAAAAGTTGACAGCAAGCATAATTACATGTTCATATTTCATAGTTTTGTTTTATAAGGTATCTCTCCATAGAGAACATGTTGTAAGTTCTTTGGGGACTCATTAAAGGGTGTATGTAAAATGTGGGTCGATGAGGTATAATATTCTCACAGTGTTAAACTTTAAAATTGACACATGGATCAGTGTAGACAAATATAAAGTAGCAGGTAAGACATAGACTGGCGGGGTTGGAAAGAAGAATTCATTTCTGCCTTGTGATACTTTGATACTTAAAAATTATGAGAACTGGTAGTTTGCAAAGTCATGGAAGCTTAGAAGAAAGAAAACTATGTAGAAGTTTCTGGTGATTATCAAAAATCTATACAGTATAGATCAAATTTCATATCAAAGATCCCATTTAGGAAAATAATACAAAACTAACAAACAAGCAAAAAGAAAAATAACCAAGGCTTTGTATGGTATCATAAATGGATGTGATACTCATGTTTACTTTTATGTTGATTTCAAGTCTCTGCATTGAGCCTATATAGGACTGCAGTAAGAGGGCAATCAGCAGTGATGGAAATTTTGAGCACCAGCCTTTCCAGAGGAGCGTTTTTGTCTCAATATCTTTTATATTAATATACAGAGTTTCAGTCAATGGTTCATCTTCTTAGGTTTTTCACATCCTATTCTTTAACAATATCTCTAGACAATAGTAGTATCGTCAGTGATGAGTAGCACCTTCTGAGACTTCTTAAACACTCTTTAGCTAAACCAGGACCATGCAAAGGTGTTTTTTTTTTCTTGCTTGCATGAAATTCCTTGAAGCAAATGAAGAAAGGATATGACCATCATAATTAAACAGGGTAATAGGATTAGACACAGCAGATAATGTCAGTGTTATCTTACACTACAAAGGCCAGACTGACATACCGAGCACTGGTTGGAGCTGTTGTGTTCAAGAATGAGAAAAGAGATAAGTTCAGGAGGAAGCAGAATGACTTCTGTGCTGTACGGAAAAATATGACAAGAAACTGATGCAGTATGTGAATTTAGAAATATGAAAAACCATGAACTCTTATAAGTCACTGCCATGGGGAATTCTTTTAGTATTCATGCCCTGTGGGGAATTGACTCATTTGTTAAAATATTTCCTAGAAGGTTTTAAAGACAGTAAAGGATCAAGGACACTTCTTTTGTGTTTTTGGTGTTTTATGCCTATGTGTTAACATACAGAGAACATTTTCATAGATATAGATTTGATTCTTATGGGTTATATTTGAAATGGCCAGAATTTTGGATCTCCAAAAAACCACTAATCTCACTTATATTTTCTTGCTGCAAATGAAAGACATGAAAATGGCAGACTTGGTGAAATTTTGACTTTAGGCAGCAGAGATTACATTTTGGTAAAGTGAAACCATACAATATGATGGATAGCCAGCTTAATGCAATCTCTCAATGTCATCTGCAATAAGAACATGCAGTCTACAAGTGCCAGTGTGAAGCTGTTTCAGATGAAGAATTGAGTCTACAAAGCTAATATATAGCACCACAACTCTTATTATGAGAGTGGGCTGTCAGCTAGTGACATTCACTTGCTCAGAACTTGAAGCAATTACACAAATTCTGAAAAAGTATCAAGTCTGAGCAAAGAATTTCAACAAAGTTTTAAGTTTACGATAAACTAAGGATATCTTTGTAGTTCTCCTTTTCTAATAAATGGTTGTTATCTTTTATATCACAATAAGAAAATCATTTCAAAGTCAAATCCAATAGCACATATTATTCTGTATCTAAACAGTAGGGTTTCTTGGGTTTTCTTTAATTTATCAGAAATGTTTACTGAATGAGCCTTTCATATTTATACTGTCTGCTTTGCCTGTACTGTACTGTTCTCATAGAACTCCAGCCACTAGACACATTTTTTTTGGTGCTTGTTTACTTTCCAAAATATGAAGCTGAGCATGTGCTGTTGCTCCCACAGAGTTGTGAAGAAGCAACTGATATATGCACCAGATTGGATGGAAGAATGGAAAATTACGGGATGATGGGTTGTAGTGCTTCTGCCAGGCAAGGTCATAAACTTATTCTGAGCCACTGGAACCTGTCTTCATGAGCTTCTCTCCTGGTTGTCAGAGGGGCTCATGTTGTCTTTATTTCCAGAACGGTAGACAGCATCAAACTTATTTAGTCTATTTTCTCTTTCCAAGACTCCACTGTGGCTGGAAGCAATGTACACTGCCTTGCCTGGAATTACCTGTGTGGCCCAGTTAACATGGACTCTAGTGAGCCTCAGTCTGTCTTCATGAAAGCTGCTTTGGATTTCAACAATAGCCAAAAGTTACTGAAACCTACAGCAGGAACATACATGTTTCTACTGCTGTTACTTGAACTTAACTGGAAACCTATTAAAGCCATGAATTATGTCTGACACATCCATACTACATCTCATAGCTCTGGTACAATGTGAAGAATAAAGTTACAATGAAGTGACAACAGTGAGGTCTGTAGACTCACACAAGCTGGATCCCATTTTCACACTAGGCTAGTTATAAAACTATGAGTTAGTTGTCTTTCATATGAAAAAAAGGATTATTGTCAATATTGTCTATACTGTATGGAGTTGCTTTCATAAAGCATAGTATCTGTGAATATAGTGTTGCCAAAATGTTTGGTTAGGCATTCTTATTGTTGTTGCTTATATTTAAAATGATGGTTGAAAGGAAGATATGACATAATCCTTGTAACATAATCAAAACTGTTTTTGCAGGCTGATAGAAGTACAGTCAGTGACATGAAATATTTTTCGGGATCATTTAAAGCCTTATTGGGGAGAGTGATTCTATAAATATGTGCACTCTAATTTAAATGTATTTCAGACTTGTATCTGTGACTGTCAAAAACACAAGCTCCCATATTTTCATCTGCAAACTGTAAGGGGATGATGGAATTAATATCGTTTGCTCAACATTTGGTGAGCCCAGTGCTCACTATCACCAGTATAGGTGTAGTAGGACTGAAGTAGATGAATGGGTGAGAGAAGGGCAGAGCTGCAGGTAGGACATGTAGAGTCAGGGATGGGGGTCACACTAGAATGTCTTGGGATGCTATTCTCTGGGGACAAAGATATAAAACATAGTAATTGTTGATTAAATAACATTAAGTCAGTTTCTAGTTGAAAGGATAAAAGAAGGAGAGAGCCTGAAGGACAGATGGAGAGAATGAAAAACACTCCACTCAGCATGAATACACTATTGGCGAAGAACTGATTAGGATCCAGTTTAATAATTTACTACCAAATTGCATTTGTGTTTTCAAATGAAGTTCCCTGCTACAGACTTCTTTGAATTAAGATAAGCCATTTGATTTCAAAAAATGTGTGAACCACACTAGTAACAAATTGATAGTTCATGGAAGAAAATTTTAAATTGAGAATACAGCTTGTGTGAGCCATATTTTCTCAAAGTGTGTACCACTGTTGCTTTGGTAAATATCATTTGATATTATTATATCGTATAATCTGGTGTTTGAACAATATGTTAGGAAAATCATTAAGTGTACTAAATCTTTTGAATAGTGTGGCTGTTAATGAGGATGTTTTTGTTTAAAGCATACAATTTAAAGAATGTAATTCATTTAAGTTAAATAGGTGTTTGAAGTTTTGAAGATCTGTGAAAACAGTGAGTTAATGAGGTTTGGGGATTTCTGATTCAAGGTTAGACATGGGACAATCATTTGTTGATATTTTTTCTCCTTTTAATGGTTCTAGGTCCCAGATAGGAGCCATTTTGACATTGGTATTGAATAATTCTAAATTATTCGGAATAATTTTGTACATTTTTATAACAGTATAAGTGCCATGCAGTCAGATTTTATGCATAATACATATGTCCCCAGTGCCCAGAATATAATGTTCACTTATAATTATAGTTAAGCTAATAAGCTTAAAATTACATAAGCTTAAGGAACCATGTTGAAACTCTAAAAATCACCCAGGGGATAAGTGGGCATTTTGTATATGCAGAAAACAACTCAATCTCTCTTGCCTGTCTGATAGAATCTCAAAATGCCATGCTTGTTATTTTGCTTGATGATGGTGCTAGTAATTCATTAAAATTAGAGAGAAAAATAAAAAAAAGGAACACTTTAGCAACAGGAATTTATGTGAGACATATCCCTCACCATCCCGCCTTGTCCACCAGGAAACCACAGACCCCCAGCAGCACGCATTCCTTCTGTGACCATAGTCTCTGCCACCTGGGGCTATTTGCAGGGCTGAGCCAGCCTTCCACAGCGTTCTGAGAATCTGAAATAGAAACCTGCTAACTCTATTGAAGGTTTGTTCCTGTGCTGCAAAGCTGCACCTACCAGAGATGAGCTAGAATCATTTCTGATATCCCATTTGCACATTAGCCACAAAATGATCACAAGATTGACCATTCATCTGGTTCAAAATCTGTCAAGTTGAAGTAACAGCAGTGATCTGAATGCCAACCCAACAGAAGTGAGGCTATGTCTAGGCCAAAGGACACCAACAGCAACCTAATCCCAGATGCTTAAGTCCATTGCAAAGATACAAACATGACAATCATAGACAATGTCTCAAAAACTTAGACCTCCCAAAGTAATGTTTCCTGAGAAAAGAAACAAAGGATGATCTCTATTTAAAAATTACACACATGATCAAGGAACTGAAAGAAGATATGAAAAATGCAATAATGAGGATCAGGAAAACACAAAGAGTGGAATAAAATCCACCTCAAGATGTTAAAGCATTTGACAAATAGGTAGAATTTTGGAAGAAAATTTAAAGTGAAATGAAACTTGAAAGTTTCAGGAAGCCAAATAAAAAGTTTAGTGGGAAGCTCCCTCCCAACCCACAGGATGAATCAAGCAAAGGAGCAAATACCAGAGCCTGAAAGACAAGACACAAGATTTGAATCACTCAATGGAACAAGATGACTAAAGTGTTCTATAAAAAAACAAACACAGAGTCATAGCTATAGACAAATGAGAAGCAGCTCAGGTCAAAGATGGAGAAAGTCTTTTCAATAAGATCATATATGAAAATCTCCCAAATCTAGAGAAAAAATACATATTAAGTTGTAAGAGTCAGAAAGAACATCAAATAGGTAGGTCCAGAAATGAAACTCCCTGGCTGCATAATAGTCAAAACAGGAAATGTCCAGAACAAAGATGACTTTTGAAAACTTCCAGAGAGAAAGACCAAGAAATAAGGTAGTCAGGTTCATCATCAACAGATGATTTTTCATGCACACTTTAAAAGCCAGAAAGACACCCACATTCACATCAGAGCAAGGGATTGAGCTCCCAAGGTCCAGTGGAAGAGCAGAAGGAGGGAAAAGATGAGCAAGGAAGTCAGGACTCTGAGGGACTGGCCCACCAACTGAGACAGTGCGCTTGATCTAGCGGGAGCTAATCAAATCCAGCTGGACCAGGACTGAATGAACATATGACCAAACTGGACTCTCTGAATGTGGCTGCCAGTGGGGACTGACTGAGAAGCTAATGATAATGGCACAGGGACCTAGCTCTTCTGCATGTATTGGCCTTTTGGGAACTTATTCTATATGGATACACACCTTCTTAGGCCGAGATGGAGGGGGGAAGGCCTTGGGCCTTCCACAGTGCAGGGTATCCTGCCCCATCTCAAGGAAGCAGAGGGAGGTCAGTGGGATAGTAGGGGAGCGGAAGGGCCTGGGACAAGGGGAGTAAATGTAAATTCTTCTTTTAATAATAAAAAAGACTGTCTTTGCCCTAAACATTCTGAAAATTTACAGATGCCACTTCAAGCTACCATACCTAACAAAATTATAAGTCACAATCAAAAGAAAAAGAAAAACTTTCCAACTTAAAAGTGTGTTAAAGGAACTTATGACCATCAAGTAATTCCTACAGAGGATACTAGAAGGAATAAGTTGGACTGAAGGAAGGAATAAATACATTTAAGAGGTAACAGGGAAAAATAACAATTTAGGTAAATGATTAAACAAATGAAGACTAAGAAAATAAACTCCATGAATCAACAAAATAACAGAACTCAATAAACATCTTTCAATAATAACTTTGAACTTCAATGGTCTTATTATCCCAATAAAAATATAGACTAGAATATAGAAAAAAGAAACAGAATCTATAATTTTCTGGTTTCAGGAAACATACTTCACCATCAAAGACAGGGACTATCTGAAAGGAAAAAGATGCCCAAGAAATGGAATCAGGAATCGAATAGGATTTTCTATTATAATACTCAATAAAATAGACCTCATACCGAAACTAATCAGAAGACATGAAGAAGGTGTCTTTATGCTGATCAGGTAGCCAATGTATCAAAAGACATTGCAGCGATAAGCATATACATGCACCAATCTCAGTGCATCCAACTTCATAGTGAAAATATTTGGAGCCAGGTCAGTTTAGGATTTTATAATGTATTAGGAAATTTAATTATTGAATTAAAGATTAGGTCAAAATAAGCTGATTTTCAAAAATATCCATGAATTTAATTTCTCCTATGAAAATATATAGTATTATTAAATAATATCAGTGAGAAACTAAGACAAGGTGGCTGATTTTGATTCAAAGTTGGTTTTGGCTTCAAAGCTAAAGAAAATCAAGCAGTAGAAGCATTAGAGTTTTTTCAAAAGCAACATTTTTATTTTATTTTTATTTTGTGCATGGAGGTTTGCTGGCATGCTTGTCCATGTAACATATGTGTGCAATGACCGTGGGGCTTAGAAAATGTTATCAGAGCCTTTGGGACCAGAGTTACAGATGGCTGTGAGCTGCCATGTGGGTGCTGGGGAATAAAAGAGTGTCCTTTGGTAGAGCAGTCAGAGCTGCTAACCATTGAGTAGTCTCTCCAGTCCCAATAATAATTTTTTAATGTATAGTTTTAAAGTACTTAAATGAATTACTTCTTTTGTAAATTTCTTAGTGGTAAGTTGATTTTGATAAGCTTATATAACTTCTCTAATTTTTTTGTGTTTCAGGAATTTTTATGCATTAAATTATCTCCCACTATCTACAGACAATTAATCTCCTTTAAAACAAGAGTATTATAATCAGGGATCTTTAAAATAGATTTAATCTATTAACACAGCCTTATGTAAGGACATTGGAAGAAAGCCTTGATGTGCTGATGTGGTTTTGAATGCTGTTTTCTTCCTCTCTATACTTGCTCCACCATAAACTGGTAATCAGCAAAGTGTAACTAAGGCCATGCCTGCAGAGCTCAAGGCAGAGTGACCAATGCCCTTTAATGGCGTTACAATGGCGATTTTAATAATGCCCTGTGGGGCCATGATGGTACCCCCAGAAGCCTCATGGAGTTTCTACCCAGAGCTAGAAATGGTACAGAGAAAAGTCAGTAATTTTAATAACAGATCTCCAAATTTAAGTTCTCTGTTATTGTTCTTTAAGTAGCTAGCTATTGTCCTTTAAATGCCAGCAATAATCAAAAATAACAGGTAAGCTTGAAGTAATCACAAACAAAATGTTAATCATATAGACAGGCAACTAACAGCGTCCAGAGAGGCTCAGCGAGTCTGGCTAAGTGGCTCTTGTCCACCCTTAATGATGCACATCCAGAGTACAAGTTTTCTACAATGTAGGAAATATTTGGCTACTATACAGAAAATCAGAGTTTTGTGTTTGGAAATATCAATAGGAATGAAGACTAGGTTTTCAAAATACTAGAAATGAATATTGCATTGGGAATACTAAATATTTTAATAAGCACAACCTAAAAATTTTCAAAGGGAGAAAAGTATTTGAGTAGAGTAAAGGCCATGGGACCAAAGCTGCCCACAGGCATTTTCCTTTCCATAGGGAGGGACATCGTGCTGGGTTCTTTTATGGTTTGTTTCTATGACATATTCATGCTAGGATTGTCCTCTGATTTCGTTTCTCCTCAGCAGGTGTATGCAGTGCAGAATAATTATGGAGGAAAGAATAAAAGAGTTGTTAACAAGTAGATGTTGGAGTAAAACAGTCAAAGAGAACAATAGAAATGGTGGGTTTTCCAGTTCACTGATGAAAAGTTTTCCTTGGGGGAGACACAGGGACCATTATTTTATGTGTATGTAGGAAATAGGACTATGGATGGAGAAGGTTGGAGGAACAGCTAGTGCTTTGTCGTGAAGTACTATCTCTATGTTTTCATTATTTTTTGTTATTTCTTGAAATGGAAATATCACTAGGGGAGGAAATAGATCAGATTACTATGTTAGAGTCCTATCAGATCTCACATCCCTCCCATGGAGACCACTGGAAGAAGGCTTTGTGAAATTAAACTTTGTGAGATACTTTGCACACAGACTCACACGTTTGAGCATGTGGTCCCTCACAGGCAGGAATAATTTTAGAGGTTATGGTACCTTTAAATTAGGGGGCATGGCTTGAGAAATTGAAGCACTGGACACAAGACTCTGAAGGTGTTAACTCATCTGCACTATCAGTCAAAGGTCTCTACTTCCTGATCTACTAAAATATAAACAAGTCACAACCCAAGCTCCAGGCATCATGGACCAAGTCATTTCATCTGTCACTTCTTCCCCGCTAGGTGCATTGTGTCCTTGAAACTGTGACCTAAAAGAAGTGATTTCCCCTGACACTATTTCAGGCATGTATTGTTACTGAAAGAAGAAAAGTAATATATTATAACAATAAGGACATGCAATGGAAGAAAGTAATATCCTATAACAATAAGGACAAGCAATTGAAGAAAGCAGCAAGAGAAAATAGACAGGAAACTTGTCCAAACTAGACAAGTTACACAGTTAAACTGCTACAAGTTACACAGTTACATTCAAGAATATCTCAAAGTGGCATTATTAATAAAAACTAAAAGCATCACTGATCACTACTTCCAGGAGGTACGTCTTTTGTGCCTTACCATAGGTCAGCAATGTGGTAGATCCATGTACCACTTTTTACATATGATTTCCAAACTTAGTGCTTTATGTTGATATTATTTTCTGTACAGATAGCTGGTAAAACAATGAAAAGGTAGTTCGTCAATTTGTATGCCAAGTAAGTTTTTAAGCTACTTAAAAAGTAATTCACAATTGATGACGGACAGTAAAAGAAATCCCACACTTGTTCAGAATTGAGAATATCAAAGGGTTATTTATTTAGGTGTATACTCAAAGATCATAATCCTCTGCTTGAACAGGGAATAGCCACTGAATCCTGTAGCCAGAAGAGAGGACAGATAGGCGCTTTAAATCACCATTTATAGTATAAGAAGCTACATCCAAATTTGCATTTCCCACCAGCAATGGATGAGTGTTCCCCTTACTCCACATCCTCTCCAGCATAGGTTATCATTGGTGTTTTTGATTTTAGCCATTCTGACAGGTGTAAGATGGTATCTCAAAGTTGTTTTGATTTGCATTTCCCTGATTGCT
>JAQHUG010000207.1:2516853-2528101 GCA_028555095.1 Dicrostonyx torquatus | reverse complement strand
GATCCTAATCTGTTTGGATGCACACCTTCCTAGGCCTGGATGGAGGGGGGAGGGCCTTGGACTTCCGACAGGGCAGGGTACCCTGCCCTCTCTTAGGACTGGGAAGGGAGGGGAAGGGGAAGTGGTAGGGAAAGGGGAGGAGGTGAGTAGGGGGAAATTTTGAATGGTATTATTTATAACGCAAAAATAAAATAAAATGTTTGAAAAAACAAAACAAACAAACAAACAAAAAAAAGAAGCCACACCCAAGTGGGCGGGTAACTTAAAGGCTACTGTTGGTAGAAATTCTTACAGCGCCTGCCCCTTTTGTTTAAATAAGAGTGTTCTAAGCCTAATACAAATTATATACAATAAGTAGAAATATCAAAATAACAAAAGAAGAAAAGAACCCTAGTCATCCTTGCTGGTTAGCTGGGAGAAAAAGAAAGGTCCAGTTTAAAAGTAAGACTTTACTCCTAAAGAGTTTGGATTTTTATGATAACGAAAGAATGAACTGGGCTCTAATTGCATTTCCCAGGGTCACTTTTTCCTATTTAATACACTCCAGTGAACATTTGATTACTGTGGACTGGACAAGAGATAAAGGCTCCAAACAGAGGAAATGAAACAGTCATCTCTGGCCATAGATAATGGGAGGCCATCCTTAGATTTTGAATGGAGAAACCTCACAAAAGGTATATATTTAACGTATTTTGTGGCCATGTTGTGTAGAAATATTCCAGTACAGTTTAGTTTCCATCTGGGTTCCATTTTGGAGGCTCCCATAGAGTCCAAAGCTGTCTGACCTTTCACATGATCTGGCCTGTGGTGTGGGTCTCACAGTCCATTTCATGGTTTTCCTCTCTCTTTCTTGACTTCAAGTTTGAAAACCGTGTAAGAACTTTTGTAGTATTAACCTATCACCATGACTGACACACAATGAAGAAGAGATTTCAAAGAAAACCTGGCAGGTAGAAGCCATGTATAGAATAAGCGAGGATCCGAAAGAAAGTGCTCCGTGAGAGTGGTAATCAGTCAGAGGAAGAGTCCTTCCCGGCTGTGTTTGATCAGTGAGTTGCTTCTCAGATTTTCAATTGAAGCTGTATGAAGAGAATTGAATTCAAAGATTTATACTGATTGTGAGGAACTGAAATAGCTGAACGTGAGAGGCAGGAGTTGCTGAGTGATTACAAAGGTTTATAACAAAGACAGCTCATGAGAGGTCGACAAAGAGGAGAAGATGTGGCCGAGGGAAGACAGAGCAGAGCAAGTCTACGCATAGGTTAACTATAGAGGAGGTAAACTAGGTTAGGAGACAGAAAAGGAAAGAAAGTGCCTTTGAAAAAATAGAGCGGGGGAATGAAATGGAAGTCAGTGTGCGGAGCTTGTATTCAGGATCTCTCTCTCTCTCTCTCTCTCTCTCTCTCTCTCTCTCACACACACACACACACACACACACACACACACACACGCACAGGGAAAGGGAGATGGAAAGATGGAAATACTGACTAAGAAGACAATGAAGGGATTAAGAGCTCACGAAGTCCCCACTTTCAGTCGTAACAACCCTCCTCACACAGAACAGAATTTTGTGTCCTCATGTCTTTCCCAGGGAAAGGGAAAGGAACGGGCTACTATCAAATCGAATATAAATGAGCCTGCTATATTTTCAAACAAGCTAGTGTCCAAGACAAATTAAAGATTACTCACTGCAAAATTAACCGGGTATTAGGGATCAAGTTTAAATTTTCCTAAAAATTGGCCGAACATCTTAAGAAACACTTGACAGGAGATTCTTCAAAGAATAAATCCAGACATGGTGGAGGGAAATTCTACAGTGGTGGCTTACGCTAGGTACAGAGAGCACATTTGAAGGCAGGGAGTATAAGAGCTATCCTAAAATGTCCTCTGAAAATTACCCATGGGAAAATACTTCTGGGTTAATTATGAATTAAAACTGGTAGCAGTTACTTCATTGTTCCTGTGCTGATTTCATTTAAATGTGTTCTCTGATTAAAAACCCCAAAGCATTGGTGGAACAATTAAGAAATAAATAGTTTATAGTCAACATATTATCAAAGCCATAGGTAATGAGTTAGGAAGCTTTGATGATGATTGATGATGAGATGCTGATAAGAAATGCTCATTTCAGAAAACATGTTCTAGGTTGTAACACAGACCCCAAGTGAATATATATGAATGAGCTTGCACACTCAAACACACAATATACATATACTCAGACATATATACACATTAATGCATATACACACATAAATACTCATATACATACAAACATACACATATGCATTCATACACATAAATATAACATACACACACACGTTAACTACAGTCTATTTCTAAGCACATAAGCCTGGTTAAATTATCAGGCCTCATAGCCTCATATGTGTGGCCTAGGACTTAACTTTTCTGAGCTTTAATAATAAAAACAAGAAAATGATTGTAATTTTAGCTACCTTGTGGTCTTACGAGTCACTAGAAGAATTATGTACAATGTTCTAAAAGTTTTTTAACATTTCATTTGTTCTTAATATTTTTCTTTCTTTCTTCCCACCTGTCTATATGGAAGCATAAAATATAAAAATCCTTATCCTATATTTCCCAGTATGTTACTTGTTTTTTTTTGCAACTGTTATTTTTAATCTTTATTTTATATATAATCAAACTTCTTTTATTGAGGAATATATTAAGATTAAAAACTCCACAAAACTATTAATAAATAGCAATGCTTCATAAACTTATCATGGCCACGTGTTCTACACACAGGAAGGAACCTATGTTCTAGAATTAGGAACAATATGAAGTGGGACAATGGTAGTCAGTGTTCTGAGGCCTTAGGGAGCACTGACAACAGATGGGTGTTCCCTGCAGGACACCCTCCTTTCAAAGGTGAGTGGGGACACCAAATATGATGCAACACACTCCAAGGACTGGTCACTAGACATAGCCCAGGTGAAGACTTTGCAGATAAAATTGGCTCTTGTAGTGAATCAGGTGAGTAAGTGAGCGGGTGCAACTGCAAGCTGCTAAGAAGATGAGTACCATATGAAAGAAAAAAAGAAAGGGGGTTGAGGTGAGGTGGCATGCACAGGTTCATGACATTTGTTGCTAGGGCCTACATCTGTCACCCAGTGACTCATCACCCCCTGCTCACATGGCACCATGGGGATACGTGAGAAGCACAGTAAAGACAAAGAAAATAATATTGCCAGTGCCAGTGCATGGGGACTTGAGCAACGAACTCTCTATAAATATTAGATTAAAGAGACATGAGCGGCTTTTACCATTATAGACCGTAATAGAATTTGATCAGCGAAATCCCAGGGCTTTATAAAGCACAAATTATGTAAACAAGCTTAATGGCTTTTTGATAAAACTACAAAGCCATTTGTATGAAGAATGCAAGAGGTGTTTTTTTTTGTTTTTTTTTTTTTTGGTTTGGACTCTAAACCTCATGCACAGAGCACAGATGTTTCTTGCTCAAATTAAAAAAGAAATAAGAAGTTTAGTACACAGACTGGGGAGATGGCTCAGTGAGTAAAAGGCTTGTGCAATCTTGAGAACCTGCACTCAGAGCCCTAGAACATTAAAGCTGGACCCAACAGCACAGTCACCTGTAGTCCCAGTGTGCCTCTCTAGATGCTTGTAGGGCAGGTGGACTGGTTAATGCAATGGCAAAGAGACCCTGTCTCAAAGAAGGTGATATACAACATGGATTAGAGGATAAAATCCCAAGGAAACCAGACTGATGAGTTCTTTGAGAAGAGATTTATTGAAAACATCACTCCTCCATGTCAACTCCGCAGCACTTGAAGGGTTTTGTCGTTAAGGACCTTCTAACTTCTAAGGGAGGTGGCTCAACTGATGGCTTCCTCCATGTATTTATGCAGCGTCCTCAGATCACCCATTCCTTCTCATATGCCATCATACTTCCACAGTCCCAGCAGCTGTTCTATGCTGTGCTTCCATTACAGCATGATATCCAGCATGCACTTCACCGTGATTCAAAAATCACTCTGGAGCCATCCACACGGAAATCAGTCTCTGGAATCTTGACCATCATTTCAGTCTCTACAGGGTATCCCACTTCCCTCCCCCAAAACTGTCAGATATTTTTCTCCCATCTTTTTCTCTGATACACATATGTGTTCATATGCTGGCACACACACACAGTGATACATGTCATACAATCCTGCCTGCTTATTTGCTGTGACTCTGCCTGTCCCCTACCTCTTAGCCCTTCCCTCTGGCTTATTAACCCACTAGGAGTTTAGTTCTTTGTCACAAAGCCCTTTCATGCTGTGCGGCATTGATTTGTGGGGCTCTTTTCTTTCCTCATCTTTTTAGTACCGTATCTACTTTTATTTCTTAAGGTTTGGGGAACAGGAACTATTTTTCTCAAGGTGTGAAGTGATATATCTAGACTTTATAGGCTATCTCAGCCTGTCATCCCTGCCTTGTCTTTACAACAGTCCCTGGATATGGAACAGCACAAGCAAACCTTCATAGTATTATATTTGGTGATGACTACCATATAAATACCATATAGAACATTGTATTTCAAGAACAGATGATGAATGACAAAGAGATAAATGACCTTTTTAAAGTCATTCAGCATGTTCAAAAACCTGAAGTCAGTTGGGTGGTGGTGGTACAAGCCGTTAATCCCAGCACTCGGGAGGCAGAGGCAGGCAGATCTCTGTGAATTCATGGCCAGCCTGGTTTACATGAGCTAGTTCCAGGACAGGCTCCAAAGCTACAGAGAAACCCTGTCTCAAAACAAAAACAAAAACAAAACTACACAGAAAAAAAACCAAAAAATTCTGTAAGTCAAGATTTTTCAAGCGTTCTTGGACACACCTATGTTTGTAACTATCAAGTTCAGAAAGTTGTGTTGTTCATACTGCTCAGACTGTATTAGGATCCTTGGGTTTATCCTTATGATTCTCTGTCAGGGAGATATGAATAAGGTGGAATTTGTAGTTCCGATAAACATCGTGCATCATTGCATCTATCTGCAAATTAAACCTGTCCTCATTTGTCCTTCATTTGGTATGGTGGTTATAAGAATCATTCTTTTGTTTTGCTATTTCTCTTCCTAAATGCAAATGAAAACCAAAGGAACTGAAATCTCAGCCAGAATGTCTTGAAGTTAATATTTGAACTTAATTATGCCATAAACTTATTAGCAGAAATCAGGATCAATGTACATGAAGTTCTCACAAACTGTGCTAAGTTCTAATAAGATTAAGATGAAGTTCAACAAGAAAAGGTCAGAGGACATTGGCAAGTCGCCCATTTTAACAATTAATTAAAACTTTCTGGAAGCTTATCCCTCTCTTGTACACACCAGAGATCTTGGTGTAGGAGGTAATTTAGGGAACACTGATCCCCTTCTATGGTCTTCTCTGCAGGGCTTCCACACGGAGGTCATGTCCAGCCCTTGCCATTATCCCTTCCATTCTGTATCATGCTTTGCTTCATGATACTGCAAAAAGTTCTCCACTGACTCCTCACTGCCCATGGCTCTGTTTGCTGTTTTAAGTTTTAGTGGTAGAAGTGTATTTCCACTTGAAATCTTTAGAGGGGAGACAAGACATTTGTTTGGAAATAAAATAAAAATAGAAATCCGTAAGTGATTCTGAAACATAGATCCAAGAATCATTGGTTTCAAATAGATTTCAATTAGAGTGCTTTTAAAACAATATGAATAAATGACTTATCTTGGAACTTCATGAAACAGGAATATCTTACCCAATTGGTTCTCGTGAACCCCAAATATTATAATTTTTGGGGGGATTCTATTATTTTTTGTACAATAATTATGGTTGTAAGCAGTATTATCACTACCAAATAGTTCACTTGGTAGATAAAAATGTGGAAGCTTAATGAATTTAGCAATATTAGTTAAGGTACCTATGATTACACAGATGGTGAATAATGTGGCCCAGTAGAGCAGCCATATGTAGCCATCAACATATTACTATGTATATCACTTTATTGCCATCATCCTTCAGTACCCAAAGTCGCAGGAGTTCACACTGAGTGCTGGTCATCTCTTGGAGTCAGTAATGGTGAATGGCTCAAAGTCCCTTCTGGATTTTTGGAGCATAATATTGCTGCCAATATCTGTTAGACATTTCTCTCCCATCTTAGAGAGTTGTGCATTATATACCCTGTCTGGGAGCTTGCAAGAATCTACAATCTCTTTTCACTGGCCTGAAATTTAATATGGAATTGAAGAAATATCAGGATCCCTTCCTAAACAAATTTCACGAAAGCTTTGTGTAATCTTCCCAATTGCCAGAAAGGGATCTGAATACACAGAGGATACCCTTCTAGGAGAACAGAGGAAGGTCAGCAGTGGCTCATAAGCCTTCCCCAAATATAAGCAGGGGGAGACTGGGCAGTGATACATTTACCCAGTCTAGGACACTAAGTGAGTTGACTTCACATGCCACCTCTTTCTGTGAAGTTAAACTTTGCAATTTTACTTTCTTGGTCTTTCCTTTACATGTTGATTTTTCCTCAAAAAATTTAACTATCCATTATTTAACTCAAATATAGACAATTTTAAAAATATTTATTTTTATTTTATTTTATGTGCATGAGTGTTTGTCTACATGTATGTGTATATATAAAATGTGTATGCCTGATACCTATAGAGATTAGAAGAGTTTATCATATCTGTTGGATCTGGAATTAGAGACAGGTGCAAGCTGCCATGTAGGTGCTGGGAACTGAATCCAGGTCCTCTGCAAGAGCAGCAAGTGCTCTTAACTGCTGAGCCATGTCTCTAGATTCCAAAGGCAAACTTTCAGGAGACTTCTGTGTCAGAGTTTTCATGGCATGCTCTGGCTTAACCAGTCCAGCAAGATTTCACTTGTCAGAGGTGTGGTGACAGGGCAACAAACAGTTCAGGGAACTATTGTTCTCAGCATACAGAAAAGTCATCTTCATAAAATATAAATGTGACACAGTTACCTGTCATGTTGCAATAAACCTTCAGAGGCCCCAGAGGTCCACTGCCATCAGGATCTATCCAGTAGTAGTTTGACGTCTGGCCAAGGTGTTTGTATGCTTCACAGGAGGGCTCGTAGATGGCTGCAATGAAATATCCACATGAGCATAGCACAAAACAAATGTCTCCCCAGCTCAGAGCCCCTGTCACACGCCCAGCACAGGCAGACTGCTGTGTGAAACAGTTCTTTCTAGAATGAACACTCTTTTCCTCCAAACTTAAATTCCTGTCTTAGCTCTTTCTTTGTGTCTTTCTGACCCTAAAAGCTACTTATATGACTTTATAGTCACGGAAAGGATAGATCTAATCAGTAAACTATTAAAGAACACATGTAATATGTGTTTTTATTGGAACACATGGCCCTTTAATTCATACTCATTTGTAGCAATCATCTTCTTCCTATAAGGCACTTTATTTTGAAAAAAATGTAAATAATTGAACTATCAACTAAGATAAAGGAGATTTACTTCTCAATTTTTGTATCCCTAATATAAATTTCCTTTAAATTATGTGGAATTTACAATCTTCTCATGTCTTGGGCATAAAGAAAGCAAGTTTCCTGACTAAGTTTGTTACAGATGCTTTAACTACATCAAAATTTGGCTTGTGTAAAAAGCCTGCATTTGCATAATTAAATTATAGGTTCTTTTCCATTGTTTTCCTTTTCCTTTCCACGTCTGTGACACATTTTCTTTTTTGTGAAGAGGCTGCACCTGTTTTCAGAAGTACGAAATGGATATTTACATATCTCCTTGGTTGTGAAGCTATTAAGTCAAGTTTTTTTCTTTCCTCCAGCAGCTTCACACTGACATTCATGAGCAATGGGAATCATCCCGGCACAGGACAATGAAACATTCTTGGTGAAAACGAATTTCACCCGGACAGACTTTCTTATTCAGTGCTTCTAGGTCTTGCTGTGTGTTAAATTAGGAGATCGAGAGTCTGCATCTCAGGCATCCTCTGTCTTATCCTCTACCAAGTTTTTCTGTCCCTCTTCAGCTGCCCATGGCTCCCTCTACCCAAGGAGGATAGATGTTTAGCTCCCTTTTGTAATACCAATGTCACCACACTCAGTCAAATGCTTCAACAGTCCTTCCATTGACTCGTCCCTTCTTCCCTCCCTTTCTTCTGCTAAGAGTTAATGCAAAGGGTCTCTGCCGTATGTCACACCATACACCTGTCTATGCAGATCTGGCTGGACACAATCCAGACTCAGGACCTTTGGAGCAGGATTTGTTTGTTGATTATATGGGTATTGCTTATGCTTCAAGTGCTGTTGAAGGAGGATGTGGCTAGAAAAGTAAGCGGAACCCATTAATCTTTGCCCCAGGGTAACCATTAATAGGTCCACTTTCAATCTCTTAAGTGTCTACACAATAAACTACATGTTCTCTCTAATTGTGGATGCCACGCTAAATAAAATGCTGTAATAAAGGCCAGGGAAAATGTTTATAAAATGTCTAGTATGTCGAAACTTCCTAATATTTTTGTTTGTCTGATAGAGTAGTCCTTCTTCAGCCTTTATCAAAGAATCTTTTCTTTGCAATGAATGTTCATTAATAGAGAAACCATAACTGGTTAAAAGGCTTGGAAAAATTAACTTACACAGTGTTCCTTAAACAGTATTCAGGTTTAAGCAGAAGACCTGCACCAGCCCTTCCAAAGCTCAGGGGATATTGCAGTAGAAATAACACAAAGAACAGATGAGCCAATAAAAGAATGTAAGAGAATAGGGATGAAGGCCATAATACCCTGTGTTTATAGGCATGACATAGCCTTGGCAGTAATGAACTCACGGCAGTGGCAGCTGGCTTCATTGAGCCTTCACAAGAGAGAGCCCATAAACATTCAGTCACAGAGAGGGGAGGGGCTCATGTCAGTTAAAAATTGTGGGGAGAGATGAAATCATTGTCCTCAGTGGTGTAGTCACTGGTGAGATACTCCACGTCCATGCCAAAGCAGACAGAGTTAAACTTAAACACAGTTGGTCACAGAGCAAACACACACAAAAACAAAAACAAAACAACAACAACAAAGTATGATGGGGACTGGGGGGACAGGGATGTCTTCATGGCAGTGGGAAGAAGATAACTGAGGGAGAAGTGTGAGTATGACCAGAATGCCTCATGTACATATATGAAACCATCAAGGAATAAAATTTAAAGCATAATGATATGTTTTGTCAATTTATGTCATATTATATGACAGATCATCTTCTATAAAAATGGAAATTGCTATAATTGCAATAGGTCTTCTTTGGCTTTAGCAATTCATAATGTCAACCCTGGACTCTGATGCAGCAGACTTGTTACACGGCTTCCAGTGGCCCATGAGAACTTTTCTGGTGTTGACTATATGTGCAATATCCACAAGTATGTTTCGCAAGCTAAACAATGTCTACAATGTCTAAAGTTGAATTCTCAGCTTGGGAAAATAGTAAGGAATACAGATATGAAGTTAAAAGTACTTAGATAAATTTTAGATAAACACACATATGGGAGGGGAAGAGGGAGAGGGAGAGAGAGAGAAGGATTACCTAACTTCATTTATCCATATTAACTGAAGAGATATAATAGATATGTTATAGTCTCATAAAGGCTCATAAAGGCTGGAAAAATAGTCACCATCTACTATTTAACATAGTGCCTGATGCATGGCAAACTTTTAATGGGTAGCACCACAAGCTCAATATTTATTATTAAACTAGAGATTGTTTCCTGTCTGCCACTCAAACTCTTCATTCTTAAAGAGAGTCTCCCTAGTGAACATACGTATTTTGTTTATTGAAGAACACTAATACCCACTTGCAGTTGACTCAGAAATTGATCAGCTTCTTTAAGATGCCTTTTTATGAAAATTTCTTTCCTAAAGGTTTGTAAAGTTGAATGCTATGAGTATATGTTGCTCCCACTGACTGATAATTAAATCTGCTTTGGCCTACAATACAGAATATAGCTAGGCAGAAATCCAAACAGATATACAGGTGAAGAATGGCAGGGTCAAAAGGAATGTGAGCCAGCTGTTGCAGGAGAGATGCCAGGAGCAGCCTAAGGAGAAAGATGACAGAACAGAGGTAGTGACCTTGTGGCAATACACAGATCTGTAGAAATGGGCTAATTTATAAGAGAGAGCTAGCAAGTAATAGCCTGAGCCATTGGGCAAGCAATTATATTTAATATTAGCTTCTCAGTGATTATTTCATAAACAGCTGCGGGGAGCAACAGATGGGCGAGAAACCGGTCCAGCTGGATTAAGCAACACAGAGAAGACCATTCAGCTACAGGTGTGATTGGAAAATGTTTCTTCTATTCCATATCTATAAAGTACTGGAAAGAAAGGGAAAAAAGAAAAAAAAAAAGAAGAAACTGAACTTAAAATTTACTTATTCCTCGATCTAATTTTATTTTGATGCAGGAGTGTTAGGTGGCTTATCAAAAGTACATGGCTACTAAATCATCAGCATGACCCCCCATTCCATCCATCAGATCCTGTAAGCTACAAGTCCTACTCTGTCCCCCCAACCCCCATATCCTCCACAGCTTCAGAGGAACTCTGAAACACAGGCTACAACTACACAGAGAGAACCAAGAGGTGAATAACCACCCACCCAGTGGGGCACCCCACTCTCTAGGCCCTCCATACTGGGGCAAAATCTTGGGCCTCTCCACAACCTGCCTCAGTTTCTCCAGCCAGCCAGCAGGCAAGTTTCCTACAAGTAAGCTGCTCCAACACACCCACCCCATTGATCTGACCCTGTAAGCTACAAGTCCCACTACACCCCCAAACCCTCCGATCCCCAGCAAACTCTGAAACACAGGCTGCAACTACACAGAGAGGTTCAAAGGGAAGGCTGCTCCAACACCTCCTCCACATAGATTGGACCTTATAAGCTACAAGTCCCAGTCTTCTCCCAAACCCTCCTATCCTCTGAGACCTCAGAAGAACTCTGAAGCCAGGCTGTAACTGCACAGAGAGGACAAAGAGAAGAACTCTGAAGCACAGGTTATGATTGCACAGAATGGATCAAGAAAGTGAATTAAGAGAGCAGACCAAGTGAGTGGACCAAGAGAGTAGGCCAAGAGAGACCTCAGTTGCTCCATAACACAGACAATGACAGTACAGAGCAGACCAAGAACAGTTCCCAAAGACACAGACAGGCACTGCAAGAATCAGACCAAAAGGCTATGACACTGCCGGCACCCATTGGAGGAAGAGATGCATAGGCACCAA
>JAQHUG010000207.1:2496894-2511863 GCA_028555095.1 Dicrostonyx torquatus | reverse complement strand
TGTGCCCAAGCAATATACAATATACTGTTGGTAAATGCTGAAGCCTTTGGGGGATTCTGGTAACCAAGAAGACCTTCTGTTATTTTATTTTATTTTTTCCAGTTCTAGTAATTACACTCTAATTATAAATTTCTCAGCTCTTTTATCATTATCCTGTAGCCCAGGACAGGACAGGCTGCAGTTGACTCATCAACACATGCAGAAGCCAAGTCCTTTGCAAACTTTTGCATGTGTGAAAATCATGGAGAGCTGATTGCAATGGGGCCTCTGACTTTACTATGAGGAGCCTGTCTGGGCAGAGAATTTGCAGCTGTAAGAGGCTCCAAAGTGAGCTGTCACCGCAGGCCTTCAGATGGCATCCTGTGAAGCACTGGCCTAATCTTGAGACAATCAGAACTCAGGAACTATGGTCTGATTTTCCCTTTATACTTGAAAACAGCCAATGTAGGTCATTGGAAGGCAATATGATAAAATTTAAATACAGTGAGGTTGTGGGGAGGAGAACCTTACACTTGTGAATAAAACATATTATATCGTGCCAAATAAAATCCTTGTATGATGCCCTAAAAAAACGTTTGGCTGTTTTTGAACAACAAAATTAAAGGCGATTTTCTAACATTTCTGCATTTCTCAAACTATTTTGTAATACATATCTGTAAGCTTATGCAGATGTGGGTGTGTCGTACACCTATCTGTGTATATATGGGAGTGCACATGTGCCCTTGCATGTGCTTAGGAGGCCAGGCATTGATATCAAATGTCCTCCTCTATTACTCTCTACCCTTGTTTGTTTGTTATTTGCCAGAGTCTCTCTCTGAAACTGGAGTTTGTCAGTTCAGTTAGACCAAGTTTCCTCAAGCACTAGGGATCTTCAGGTCCCAGCACTGGGACTACAGGCATGTCGAACCACTTATATCTCATCTTTTACCTGGGTTCTGGGATCCGAACTCAAGCCCTCATGGTGTGCAGCAAGCACACCACCCACTGAGCCATCTCTCCAGTCCCCGTGCATCTGTTAGCTTTTTTTTTTTCATTTAAAACTTTAAAAATGGGCATCTGGATTCATGACACTGAGATAAAATGCCCAACAGCTGTGATGTAAACTTTTCATTAATTTTATAATCTCAATAAGTAATTAAGACATTTTCATTCACATCTTTCTGTAATTTTCTGCTGGAGCTTCTCTTTAATCTTTAATTATTCCCAAGTATAAATAAAGACAGTAATGCCTCCTTAATGTGGGGTGAAATGAAACCATAGCCTCTATAGAGTAAAGAGCATGGTGCATAGTTGGGTTATGCCAAGAATAAGCAAATAAAAACATTTAGGTCGCAAGTCTCAGCCTGTGGCCGGGTCCAGTCCCAGCTGGGTCGGATGAATTTTTGCCGATCAAACTGCAGGAGACAACAAAGCATGGGGCGCAGGAAGCGGCCACTGCACAGAAGCAGCAGCCGAGGCATCATCAATAATCAATGCTGCAAGTAGACCGCTGAGGAGCAGGAAGGTAATGGGGCTGATGGCAAAACAAATAGACTCATCAGGTCTATCGATCTATCGGGGAAGTCATTTTTCTCTGCTGGAACTCCACGGGCCAAATAAAAGGCCTCATATTATTCTATATATTCATAAATAAATCTCCGTTGTTCAGAAAAACGATTATTAAGTACATCAGATGGAATTTTACAGCATGGGGGAAACCTGGGAGAGACAAGTCCTAAGTACTGTATACATTTTCATAGAACAATGGCCGCTACAGAAAGCTTTCTCTCACACCGTGTTTCTTGTAGTGGACAATGATAGAGAGATTGCTCATTAGTTTCCAATAGCTTATGTAACAGATGGCCTCTTACTGACTTGATGTTACACTAATTTATTATCTTAGATGCTAGAGATAATAGTACAGCTAATAATAATGGTGTGTCCCCGGTCACAGGACTACAAAGGGATTCCAGGGGGATTTCGTTAGGCCACATTCAGGATACTGGCAGGGACTCTTTTGAGGATTCTGGGGGAGCTCCTGTCTTCTTGTTTTTACCAGTTTCCAGAGGCTGGGAACACTCCTTGGTGCATATTTCTATGATGATTAACACTGATTGTCATCTTAACAAGATACAGAATCACCTTGGAGACAGCCTCAGGCATACCTGTGAGTTATTGTCTAGATTATCGTAGCCTCTAGGTATGTACCCCATAGGCTCATATATGTGACACTGTCTGGATTAGGTTAATTAAAGTGGGATAATCCACTTTAATTGCAGAAGGCACCATACCTTAGGGTAGGATCTTAGACAGTAGAAGGAGGAAGGAGTTGCACACAGATATTAACCATTCTATTTTCTGACTCTAGACACAGTATGAGTCGTTGCCACAAATTCTGGTTTCCATGATAGACTGCAATCTCCAGCTGTGAGCTCAAGCAAATACTTTCTTCCTTAAATGTGCTTCCTGTCAGGTATTTTGTCATAGCAATAGGTCACGTAACTACCAGTCCTTTCCCCATCTTCTCAGCCATTGTCTCCTTTTGGGGTCACTCTTGTGTTGCCTCATGCTAGTTCTCACTTTTGCTGTCTCACCCTTTCTCCAGCTGTTTTAAGGAGCTCTGTGATAAAATAAATACTACTCAAATCACCAAGGGAGGGCTTGAGAAATCCCCTTACAAAGCCTCATGGCCATAGGTAGTTTAACCATAGGTTCTACAGACCACAATATGGCCATCTGGTAGGAGAACGCCTTGTTCTTTCAACCACAATTGCTAAGCTTTGAGCGAGAAATAACTCCCACTGCCTCAAGTGTTTAAATGCTTGATCATCAGTTGATAGCCTTGTTTTGGAGGTCATTGAACCTTTAGAGCTAACTGGAAGAAATAGGTCACTGGGAATAAGTCTTAGAGTTTTCACTCTGGCTCCAAGTAGTCAGATCTCTCCCACTTCATGTGTTTGCCATAGCCACCTGCTGCTCCTATTGCCTTTCCTTCTTCGTTCCGGGGGACTGATACTCTCGCAAACCTCAGCCACAGCAAACATTTTTCTGCTAAGTTTCTTTTTCAACGTGCTTCTCAGCAATGAAAAAAAGTAATTAACACAATCATATAATATAATATAATATGATGATGGTATTTGAAGAGTAACTTTTGCTAAGCAACCAATGTCTTCTCAGTGAAAGAAAATCACCCCATCAGATATTAAGTAAAACGATAAAGAAATATATACGAGCAAAGTTCTTGCTTTGTTTCAAACTTTAAAGGTCCATAGGCCTTGGAAGTTATAGCCAACTGGAGAACCCTCACCGAGCTCATCCTTTGTTTGTTCAGCCCTAGCCAAGACAAGCAGAGAGAACAGCTGTTAATACCTCAGAAGTGGCAAGAGCCTGAGCAGGATTGCCAGATCAATGGCCAACGGGATGGCCAAAGAGTTCCTAACGAAGATGTGCAGCAGGCCAAGAGCTGTAGGCAGTGCAGCATCAATTAATAAATGATTGTGCATGGGGCAAGGGGCTAAAGAGCAAAGACAGCTGATACAGCACTGAGACCAGTGAGCTAAGCAAAGCAGGCTCTGGCCCCTTAGACGCATACTGCGAGCCCCACAGTTGAGCATGTGATGCACTTCCTTCCTGTTACTACTCTGAAAATCATACAGGTCATCAGTAGGCATGGACTAAAACTGTTAAGACATGAATCCCAAGTCTAGAGTGCACCCAGCCGTACAGGTTTGCTGTGGATTACTATAAAGCAAAACTTCCTGGTTGTAAAGATTAGGGCATTACCCAGTTCTGACAAGATTTGATAAAACAGTAGACTACTAGGTAAAAATGAAACAACTCGATATATTTGCTTTTACAACACGACATTTTAGATAGTCACAGTCTGTGAATTCTCATATTTTCCCACTGTCTGATGTCAAGAGTGGTCACAGGCTTCCTGCATACATGTACAGTACTCTAGGAATCTGGCTCAAAGGTTCTGAAAAGAGAGATTTACATTATTTCTACATAAATAAAGACTCTTCACATAAAACATGAGCACTACTAGAAAGCCATTCACATGGGACATTTTGGAGTGGGTGATGTCAATGTACTTTGGTTTCTGGGCACCTTCCTCTTCTAATTCATTTCAATTGCTAAGAACTAACTGATCGTAAGCTGCTTTTCAAAACTAAGATTCTCTATTGAAAAAAGATATTTCTCCCTTAGATTTGGTTAGAAACCAGCTATCACGGAGCCTAATTAGTCTGCGAAGGTAACTACTGAAGTTTGTGTGCAGCCAAGATGGAAATCAAGAAAAGCAGCAATGACCTTCTCTCCATGCAAACTCTCTAATTCTAGGACCATGCAATTATTTTTAATTAGTACAATGTGAGCTTCACAATAGCTAAGTCCCCATTAACACTTCAATATTAACCTCATATGTTCTCTGTCTCTTTGGATCTTGTTTTTAAGCCATGAATGATGACTTGAGTAAGTTACATGATTTCCTCCAGGAGTTATTTTCTCATTATTGGCATGCAGCTGAAGAAGGTGGTAGAGAGTATGGACCCACACACATACATCTGCTTGCTAATATAATTTCTGTCCAAGATGCTCTTCATGTTAGCCCTCTAATGGATCCATTACCACATACCTGTCTCAGAGGGAGGTTATATTTAGAGGAAAATAAAAAAGTTTGAAAATTTTTTTTTGATTTTCTATTAGAAGAACAATAGCTTATGATTCTCTTACTTAAGAAGTCCTACATAAATTGTTTTGGAAATAAAAGCAAACGCCACTTTTGTTATTTTACTGCTATTCTTCCTTTCCACTATTTGACTTCTGCCATTTGTTTGATTGACCCAAAGTCCCTGAATCATTTATAATGGCTTCAAAAACATTGCTTTATTGAAAGCAACAATCCATACTTCAATGTTAATGAGTACAAAACAGAATATTTCTCTGTCACTGTAGATACTATCTTTGCTGGTGACATTAATATCCATTCTTGATATTCCTCTAGCTTTACCACACAAAACACTGACTTCTCTTTTATTTCATAACCAAACCTAAACCAATCTAGTTGTTTGATTTACTGTTATTGCTACAATACAGAAGATTTAGAAATGTGGGCAAAACTGACAAAACCCAATGATAAAGTGACAAACTTTAGCCTTGATTACCACAAATGTTGTTCATCATTTTCAAAGGTATTACAAAGCTTGCCCATACTGTCACCTTGCTCCACAAATGAAATCTCCCATTCCCATCTCTTGCCTTCTCACTCCCATTGTCCCTAGGCACACATGGCAAGGCCAAGAATCCTAACTTAGAAGAGGTCAGTACTTGTACATACTTCCTTTGGAGTAACTCTATAGTGAATATGTCCTCCACTCTTTCTTTTTGCTAATTAAGTGATTGACCAAATCCCTATTAATATGGTCCTCATTCATTATACTGGGAAGAAAGCAAAGAAATAGGTCATGGATTCTAGCTGATCTGTGGAATGGGGCTGTTGACAAGAAGAGTGTAAACAGACATAAATAAATCACTCAGAAACTTCAGATGAAGGATCAGATGTCTTGATGTGGGACAGACTGGGGAAAAAAGGCTTTTATGTGTGAAATCATGTGAACTAAACCTTAGATGATGAGCAAGAGTTTGTTGCAAGCACTCCCTCCATGCTAGCCATCACCACTGTCTTCTGCATTTTTAGGGATGCTGGGAATCCCCACTGTCTCATGGACCTTCAGAGAGGACAGGTATCACCACTATTTCCCTTTCGTAGATGCCACAGGCATCTATCTGGCTTTTCCTAAGTCCTCATTCTCTGTGGTTTTGACAACCATGGTCACTGTTGGCCACCACCACTCAATGAAACTCCCCTTTCTTCACACTTCCTGTGCTTTCCTACTTGATCTCCTTTTGCCCCTGGATGCCCTTTCTGGGGATTCATTCTGCCACTCTCATTCTAGGGAGAGAGAAATAGCTATTGTGTGAAGTATTTTCCTCAAGGCTCTCTGGCACTACCTTTTCAAAACAATTCTCTTGTCTTTTACTAGTCGCCTATGAAAAGGTAGTGCCAGGACTTGTACATTACTTGTAAACACCATAATTATTGTCCACTCCAGTGTCACTGAGGAAAGGGATCAGTAATCTGTCAACGTTGGAGGATGGTGCAGAGTAAGGCCTGAGAAAATGGTTTTGGAGGAAACAGATTTTTTTTAAAAAAAAAATGTATTTGTGTATATGTTCACTTGGGTTGAGAAAAGAAAATGGGATGAATGGAGAAATTACTCAGTGGTGTTTAACATAACAAAAATGCAGTTAATTTAATTAAAAATAATCAAACCTATTTCTGATTAGAAACTGCTAATTTCAAATGTGAATGTTAGTCATTTTGAATAAAGTTATTGGGATGATTCATATAATAAAAATTATAACTATATTTGAAATCTAATTTATGGCTTTAAAGTGTTCTATTATAATATATCCAATTTAATGAACAAAGCAGTACAACTAATTTTAAATGTCAAAGCCTTTGAATGCAGTAGAAAAAGAAAAATATGTGACCATTGAAACAATGTGGAACAGGTGGTTTCCCACAGCAGAGAGGGCTGTGTCTGAACTTCTTTGCAAAGCGAACAAACCTAAAAGGAAAAACAAATGTCCTCCTCCGCAAGATGGGCTGCAAAAAAGAGTAACCCCATGGGAAGATCCCACTAAGCATCACAGTTCCTATACTGTGTCCTTGTTCTGTAATTCCCTGGCTCTGCAGGTCAGGAGATTGGGCACTTTATCACATAGGATTTCTCATCTAAGGAGTTCATATTTGACAGGGTAATATTTAAGTTTCACATTGTCTAAGTTCATACAGTGTTTCAAATGGCCCAACCTGAAGAATTTTTGATCAGTTTCTACTGTGCCTTATCCATGACCTAAGCTTTGGTATAATGGTTAAGTCATTATTTATCTGGCTCGAACTTGTAGACATCCTATACATGATGCTACAGCCACTGTGAGTTCATATGTGTAACTGTAATGCTATAACCTGAAAGCATGACTTCATTATAGTTAAGCATCTGGGGAGAGGGAGAGTTAGTTTGCTTTAAAAATGTGACCTTGGTAGGTCAAAAATGCTCTGGTGGGTAAACATATACCCAGGAGTGCATAGAAACATTATTCTGGATCAGTCTTAAAATATAATGAAGACACAAGGTTGAGTGGGAATGGAATTGGGTAGGTGTATCTGGGAAGAGATGGGGGAGGAAGCTGAATATAATCTAAATACAGTATATGGAATTTTAAAGAATTAATAAATTATGTATAAAATGATACGAATGGTGACTTTAGAGTCTTTTCTCAAAGTTAAAGTGAGGCTTAAATATAAATAATCTTGATAGCAGAGAATATTCACCAAGGGATTAAAATTGAGATCATGACCCATTAAAATTGGGTCATGATTAGGAAATAGTAGGAGGAGCATATTTGGAGTATAGGACTATAAGTTTGATAGACACTTATGGGGAAGGAAATTTGGAGCACCTGTGGGTTGTCAGGCACACAGTAATCAAGGACTTAAGTCTTGATAAATAAAGCAACATAAACCCAACAAGCTGAAGTGCTGACTAAAGGTAAATTTGTGGAAAGCTGGGTCAATATCAACTATTGACATGAATTCAGCTGCCGCAGTGCATTGTGGTTTTACTCCACAAATACTTTGTACCAGATCTTCGCAGAGAGTGCTGGAACTGCCTTTAATATGACCTCAGGACAAATCTGGCTAGAATGAAGGCATGAGTGAGGATGTTTTGTATGGGTGGACTCTACCAAAGGTCTCCTATGGTTCAAAATATATTCTTTTGGTCACACTATTTATTATTCTTCATTCTGTTGTTATAGGTCCTCTTCGGATTGAACCATAATCTCACAGATACAGCATCTCTCATGTTGTCCTTGCTTTTTTTTCTCAACATTCATTAATGCTGGGTGTAGAGGTCCCAGCAATCTAACAAACCTCTTGCACATGGATGAGAGAAATGAAGCAAGCAATGCTTCCGGAACTACCACATGATATATGAGAATTAACTATATAAGTGTGACTTTTGGGCAGAATGATCAGTGCTTCATGATGCTCCTCAGATTTCCCAGGGGACTGAGTACCAACCACGCTACCACTCACAGCCATAGTCTCCTTGATAGTGCTTCTTTATATGGAATACTTCTTTTCTAATCAATTTTCCCTGATGATTGTGCTTCTAAACAATGAAGCTGATGTTCCTAAAGATTCATTAACCAGCTCACCAGCCTATGGTGGAAACCTGTCCCCCAGCAGGTACTCCCATCATTGCAAGAATTATTACATGCAGTACCATGCCTACTGCCTCACCTGCCTTTTACAGGGTTATTTACCTCTGAATAATACAATGATGACCTGAAGAAATCCTTCATTAAATAAAAAAAGAGCAGCACATAAAGGAGGAAAAATATATGAAAAGAACCTCTACTTAAAAAGCTGAAGCATATGACAGGTTAGGAAGCAGTCTTAAATGATAAATGGAAGTTTAGATAATTACACTATTGTAGAGTCTGGCTGTAGCCATTGTGCTGGGGAGTTATAATTGGGCGTCACTGCGGTGCTAAGGCAATTTTGGAAATTAAGTTATCAGCAGAATTGCACTGTGCAGTCAGCTTCTCACTCTTAGAATGTCAAAGCCCAAGTGGACCTGAGTTACCTAATGTTCTAGAAAGGTTTTTCTAAGGGAAGGCGGCAAGCTGCTTGGTCACAAGCATGTCCATTATCAGAGCCAAGATGGTGTCACCCTGCTTGCGTTTTCTATTAGCCAATTGGTAGCTGGATGATTTCAGTTAAGTCTCTGCTCACTAAATGAAATAACATGTTTAAGACATCTATCAGCTTCTATTGCTTCACCCTCAGTGAACAGAGAAAGGCCAAACTCATTTCAATCATTAAACATAATATAAGAAGAGTAGAAAATATTCTTTTAAACAGTTCTATGCATTCCAAGAGCAAGTGGAACTATATTGAGTGTAACCAAAGTTTTTTGCTCTGCTCAGCTTACCTTACTGGATACAATTGAAAATTGGTCATAGTGATTTCTTGCCCAATAAATGGTGAGACCTCATTTATCTGACACCATTTGGGAATAAGCTGCTCATAGGACCGTAGAACTTCAGAGCTGGAAAAGACCTTGGAGATTATCTAATCTAGGCCCCTCATTGTAAATAATTATAATAACTACAACAACAACAACAGCTGTTTGAGCTCTCCCCGTGTTTCATATTCCATTCCCAGTGTTTTGCAAGCACCGTGCCATCTGGTTTTCAGAGTAATCCTATGGGATAGATACTTCTCTTTCCATTTTACAGTAAAGGAAAATGAGGCTTAGGGAGATAAAAGTACCAGAAGGCTACATAACCTCAAAGCCACACAACAGCCTTGGAGTTGAGCTCAAAGATCTGCTCTAAGCATCTGTATTGTTCTGAGCCACAGATGTCCTCTGGATCCCTCTTTCAAAGTCACTTACTAAGCATCTCTACCAGACTAGACTCCAGTATCTCGTTCTTCTACTTCATCAGCTCATATAGATGTTTGTCTAAGCTGATCTGTTGCATAAATGCACTGATTTCCTTTCTGTAAGCATTAAAACTTATTTTTATTTAAGCTTTTTAAATGAAAATTACACTGAAGTTAATTCATTAAACATAATTGCCATTTATTGTTGACTCAGACTTCACAGTCACCTACATCAATCATTGGATTATGTTTCAAAACATCATACTCTCTCCAGAGGATCCCAGAAAATTAACTTTGCATTTCCCCTTTTATAACTGCTAAGCCCTTCTTATGTTGTCGCTTGCAATGTCACACAGCTATTGTGTAAATTCCAACAACATGTATTTTTGTACTAATGCATAGAATATAAATTGTTGTTTACATCTGTGATGGATTTGTAAAATACAGGCAGGATTTTCAAAACTGAATGCTTGAATTTTTTTAAATGAGCTATAGTATAATTAGTAGCTATCTACTTATGTTTCAACCAAGTAGAGGTGGCCAGAGGGAGGAATTCTATGTAAGAGAATTCTATGTAAGAGAAGAGGTGAGATGTGAATGGCTTCAAGAATGAGAGTGTTAAGTTCTGGGGCATGACACTATCTTAAATAACATTGAGAGAGAGAGCTAAGAGTTCAAACTAAGCAATTACTGAGTAAATAAAATAGAAACAACCAGAGACCAAATTTTCAAAGAATTGGCCAAGATATACTTTTAAGAGTTTAACTTTGATTTATCTGCTAAGATGATTGGGAGAAATCTAAAGAAGCAGGGGATAAGGAAATAATATCCAAAGATGTTTGCCTCTGGTGTGAGGTTGGCTACGAGAGGGCAGTAGAGGCAGAGATGTCAGAATGGTACCATGTAATTCTGACGTATGTGTCTGAAACACAGGATAGCGGTTTGTTCACTCCTATGATAAGAGGGGATAACCAATCAACATTAAAGTCTCCTCCTGGCTTTTAATGGTGAATTTAAGACCGCATTAGGATATTTATGACATATAAACATACATCTTCTATGATATATAAGCAAATAATTAAAGATAAACTTTCTGTACTCATATCAGCATAAAATATGGAAATATTTTCAAGGAGTCTTTTGTTAGCCATCTCCCATGGTCTGCTCTTAGATTTAGATTCTATAACGAAAAGGGAAAAGATTTAAAAGCAGTCTTTCCTGTCAGACTTTTTTATTTTTTATATAGAAACAGCTTCAGAAAGGTTTAAAACACACACACACACACATACACATTTACACAACAATTAGTATAGAGGTACACAAATGGATTCACAGACTCTTGGATTAAAACATTATGAAAGATATGCATATATCTGTTAAAATGTTTGAACTACCTAATTTTATTTTCAGTTGAATGAAAATTCAAAGGGTTCTATGTCACCATCCTGTAAAGAAATGGTTCACTGTATTGGATTTGCACTGGGGTTTCTTTTTTTAAATATATGTTTATTATTGTGTGCTATATATGTATGTTCATGTGAATGCAGGTGCCCCAGAGGTCAGAAGAGGGTATTGGGTCTGCTGGAGCTGGAGTTTCAGGTGGTTGGGATGTCCAACATGGGTTCTAAGAACTGAATTCCTATCTTCTGCAAGAACAGCAAGTGTCCTTATGAGATAAGTCATAGCCTCATCCTCTGCTCCGAGGACTTACTTAAAGGGAAGTTATTTTGATTCCACACATGACATAAAGTGTTTTCAATGTAAATTTAGTACTGACTACTGTCCAATGGAACGTAACACCTTGTGGTTTGTCAGGAAAGCTGTCTCTGCATGTTATTATTGGATTCACACTAGAGGTTTACTTTTAAATAGTCTTTTATTACTGTGTGTATATCTATCTGTCTATGCACACGTGAGGTCAGATGCTCATGAGTCCGTAAGAAGCCATCACAACCGCTGGAGCGGGAGTTGCAGTATACACTTGAAAAACATGTAAACATAGGAAAAATTCCCTGTCTTTTTATGGAAATAGAAAAACACATAGATATGTTTTAATTGTAAAGCTTGTCTCTGAAACGATGATTTGAAGGTTCAATATTAGTGTAATATGATAAGTTTTGCAAGATGTAATGATTAAAGCGGGCTTAGATGGCCTGTTCCAGACTTCTTGAGTCATAGAAAGGCCAAGACTTTACATGTCTATCCAGTCCTCTGTTAGGATTAGTATATGTGGATTTCCTTTTCCTCAGTCCCATGTGCTTATTCCCCTCTGTGAGAAGTGCTGTGATCAGGGTACCAGGGCTGCTTCATGATGTGTGAAATGGGAAGATAAAAGATGTCAGATCCCTTTCTTTGGGCAAGGCTGCCTTGAAGTTTGCCACTGTATATTGCTGTTGATCAGAGAGCTGACAGAGGGTAAATAGTAATCTGTCCTTACTGTCTGCAACCTACTGTGCTAGCTGAGACTTCTGCTTCTGCAGTCTCCCACCCACAGATCGCTGCTGTGGGCTAAGTGCGGAAGAAAGTTCTACGGAGGGCTATGAAGGACTTGAGTACATGAAGATATTTCACAGAAAAAAAAATGCACCTTCATTAGGCACTTATAAGATTAAAACTTTAGGGGAAGAAATCCATCCATGGGGAGAACACCAGAGAAATTGGAAAATGATTTAATAGCAGCCATACTGGATTTGAGGAGGCTTTTATCCTTTTCCCCTTTAGAAATTCTAGAATATTAAAATAGGAAGATATCTTAGTCTTCCCAATAATTCTGTCTGGCTCCTCGCTTTCTAGGTGGGGAAATGAAAGCCTCCAGGCGATGGCAGGTGGCATGCAGACGGCCACTCATTCACTCCAGATGCAATTGCAGGTAAAGTCAGATTCCAACGCCATTTCCCGCGATAAGTATTTCTCCATTGAGACTTTAGTCATTACTTTTAAACCAAGTGGAGTGAAACACAGCTGCTGGCCACCTGTTGTCATCCATCCATCACCACGTGTTTTGGTATTTATGTCTGGATGTTTGGTAGATGCCAGGCAATGAGTGAATGTGGGAAATTGAGAAGGGGTCACTTAAGTGGCTCAAGTCTGGTCTCAGACTTTGGCCTTTTTTTTCTTTCCTACTGGAACTTCCGTTACTGAATTTTCTCTTGAGTTTAAGCGATCAAGGGGTAATCTCTGTCTGGTCCATCGCTCCAACATGTTTATAAACACATTTTATTGCGCGAAAGGAGGGCCATGGAGACATGCTTGATGCATTTCAAGGTGAGGACAGCAGGACTGAACTCTTATCACACATGCACTTCACCTTGGTGGTGGGTGTCAGAGACCATTATTGCTGTTGTCACAGCCATGTTCTGTACACACAGGTGAAGACCACTTTACCTAAAACTTTAAAAGTCAGGTCCACTGTTAGATTGTTTCCTGGGACTCACAATGAAGCTTCACCCATTATACTTTAACAACATGGCTTCTAGAAAAGACCTGAGAAGCACAACATGCTAACACGGAAGCTCTTGGGGGTCTCACCAAGAGACAAAGAACTACAGGTAACTAAGGAATACTGAGAGCAGGAGAAACAGCATTCTCAATTGACTATTCAATATCCAATATCCAATATAAAGCCTAACTATTAAATAAAATGGGAATATTGAATTCTTGAATCTACAAAAATTATATACACACACATATACACACGAGAGAGAGAGAGAGAAAGAGAGAGAGAGAGAGAGAGAGAGAGAGAGAGAGATCAAATAAAAAGGCAAGATTTAGAGATTTAGAGAGGGGAGAAAGAGGTAGGTACCTGGGAGGTAATTAAAGAAAGGGAAGGGGGAAATTATATAATTAAATCTTTTTTGGGGGATAAAGTTATTTATTTTGATATGATTTTCTCCCAAGAATATTGATATTTTCTTAATTTTTAAAATTATTATTATATTCTTTTATTTTTTCATTCAAAAATTTACACTTTCTCCCCTTCTCCCAGTCCCCTCCTGCTCCCTTACTACCCCTCCTCCCTCCCCCTGCTTCCTTAAGAGAGGGCAGGGTACCCTGCCCTATGGAAAGTCCAAGGCCCTCCCGCCTCCATCCTGGCCCAAGAAGGTGTGCATCCAAATAGACTGGGTTCAAGATTTAATAATAGGTCTAGTCTTGGAAGTAAAGGTTTTTTCTTTTTGAGGGGGTAGGGGAGAATCTCTGGGTTTCATAATTTTCTTTGGACCTGTCAGAGGTGTTAGTCAGTTTACCTAGTCATCAACCCAAAGTCCATTTGTCCTTCAGAACAGTGAGAAAATCTGAGTCTTCTGAGTCTTTCCCCTGTACCTGCAGGAAAACCAGAAGGAACTGAGCTCTGTTTTCTTAACAAGTAAATTTTAAAGAAACCATGGCAACTGACTCCGAAGATCACATTAATATTCAGTCTCAACGATAATACCAGGACTTCTAAAAAAGACTAGTATTTGGGAATGGAAACACTCCTAATGTAGGACTGCTCGGGGCTCTGGTAAAATACCTATGAGTCACACTGACTTCTACCCAGTAGTGGAAGTCAGTAGCACCCCACCATGGGGCAGTGATCACTTCTCCAGATGTTTTCAAACTCTCTGAGGGGTCAAAATCATATTATGACATTGAAGTGACAGTAAGAATGCAGTGTCTGGAAGTCAAGTGCAGCATCTGCATTGACAGGGACCTGTCTAATTCTTTAGCCCAAACCCTAAAAGCAAGTTCTGACTCCTTCGAAACATGCATTTAGCTGGTTGATTTTATAGTTATGTTGCTAAGTTCCCTGAAACTCTAATGCTTTACCTATACGTGGTGTTATAAATGAAACTGTATGGTTCCAAGTCTCATGGCTTAGGAGAACAAGAATTAATAGTTAATACTTACAGTGCACTTCATGAGTCTGAGGTAAATATTAACAATTATTTTTGGTTGGATCTAGTATGCCTGTGACTATATATTTACAACTCATCCTAGAAACTTAATAGTGTCGCATGCCCTGTGGCCCTCTGCAGGAATGGGAAAGGGAGAAGTATTTAAAAGTATGTTCAAACTGGCTTCAGTATGCAACTTAAAACATTATTTCCATTTTGATTTGGAAAGCTGCTTTGAAAGACTCAGCTTGAATTCTGTCTCCTGCTTCACTCCTATTTCTGAATCTCTAAGAAATGCATACAGGGTTCTTGGCCTTTCAGTATTCCTTCATGCTCATTTTCCTGAAAATTTATTATAGAAGGAGTTTACTTTGAGCCATCACATCTGTAAACTTTATCAAAATTGGGCACTATGCAAACACATTCAGATCAGAAAAGGTGCCCACTATCTCGAAGAACTGTAGTAAGAATAAAGTGAGTCTATGATGAGTATTTACTATATTCCTTTTTACATTTTTAAAGATGTATTTATTTTTATTTTTATGTATACGAGTGTCTTGCCTTCGTGTGTGTGTGTGTGTGTGTGTGTGTGTGTG
>JAQHUG010000207.1:2466660-2479466 GCA_028555095.1 Dicrostonyx torquatus | reverse complement strand
CTGCCCACTGCAGCCACTTGGGGATCAGTAGCATTTTACTTAATCCATTACACTTGGGACTCTCTATCAAACCATCACAACATATACATTTGAGATCTGTGGGCAGTGAAGTGTAGCAGGTGTGCTGGTATGCTTGAGAATGTCCACCATAGGTTCAGGTATTCGAACACTTGGTCCCCAGTTGGGAAAGCAGCTGGGGAGATTTAACTAGTGCAACCTTGTTAGAAAAAGTACATCAAAGCCTCCCACTGCTATTCCTAGTGCACTTGTGAACTCCCCTCTTCTCCTTCTCCCTCATTCATCTCCTGCTTCTCTTTCACATTTTCCCTTCCTCTCCTAGCTTTGTGCTTACAGTTTAAGATGTGAGCTCACAGTCTCCTGATGCACTGGTCCTTCCTGACCACTGCCTTTGCTATATCATTATATACTCTAACACTGTAGAACTGTAAGATAAAAAATGTTTTCTCCCATCCAGGTACTAACCAGACCCGATCCCGCTCAGCTTCAGAGATCAGACAAGATCAGGCACGTTCAGGGTGGTGAAAAAAAGTATTTTTTCTCTGTTAACATAGATTAAAGACTATGGGCATCTTCCCATTCTACAATTTTTGTCATCCAACTCACATTATATCTTTTTTCAATGACTTGCCTTGTATATATTTTCTTTTGTCTCCTAGAAGACAATAAATTTAGCTGGCATGCATCCATGATATAGTCACTTATAGGGTACTGAGTGCAATTAACACTAAAAAGACAACTATTACTTAGGCTCCCATCAATACTGTACCTCTCACTACCAAAGCATTTACAGGCGCTGTGCTTTATTCATGAGAGGACAGAGAAAGTAGGTCAGGTCAAAGCCAAGAAAAAGCAGCAGAAACTGAACATAAGACAGAGGTGGTTTTCTGATTTGTGCCTTGGCAATTTTTCTCTGATCCTTATAATTTTGTTGCAAAGAGCTTACCATGTGCACCGTGACTTTGTATGATCAGATGCTGCTAAATCCTCGGGTTCAGCATGTTAGGAAGCGGTAAGTCTATTTTTGGTCTCCTCTTCTTTTTTTTTTTTTTTTGCTGACAACAACTTTAAAAACTCAAACATGCTCAGATTAGAAACATTATGTATACATAAAAAATGTACCACATGATGCGAGCTCTTGGATAAAACTCATTAACTTACTATTAGAAACTTACTAAATTACATCCTAGTTTTATTACAAGATGCAAAAAAAATGTTGTTCTAAGGGATAATTAGCTTTTTCATTAAAAAAAAAAACAGCTTGAAGAAGAAAGAACCCTTCCCTCAAAGACATGTGGAATTAAAAAGTGAAGTCATTACCCTGTGAATTCTTGGTGCTGGTGCAGCTCTTAAATACGGTATGAAGAACAGAACAAAAGGGAAGTGCTAGACAGTGCTCAAAAAAGCGATGGATTTGTATTCATAATGTACTAAAGGTACCACATTTTGTCACTGACATAAAAAATGTAGCCAGGAGGTGAAAAACTAAACAGGACTAGAATCATTTGTTTTTATACAGAGCACAGTGTTACTTATTTTGTCTGCATTCAGTACCATGGGAAACAATATTATTTTGTGTGTGTGTGTGTGTGTGTGTGTGTGTGTGTGTGATGGGCATATTATGGAACTGTCTATGGAATTAAAACAAATTAAGCATTCCAATAAAATTAAAATACCATCTATGTTGAATATAAATCTCCTGCATCCTTTGTTAAACTGTTTAGAAATGAACTGATAACTTAAAACTTATGATTGCTATTTTTACATTGTTAATGAAAAACATTTAATTTTTTTAAAAATTATTATCTTTGTTAGCACAAGTCATACTCTTGAGAAGGAGTTAAGAAAAGGGGTTTTGTATGTATGGGTATTATGCCTGCATATATGCCTGTGTATCCTGGATATGCAGTGCCCACAGAAGTCAGAAGAGAGAATTGAAATCCTGAAACTGGAGCTACAGACAGTTGTGAACAGGCATGTTGATGCTGAGAATAGAACCATAGTCCTCTTAACTGCTGAAACATCTCTCGAACCCTGAGGAGAACTTCTTTGGTTGACATTGTTTTTAGTAACCACAAACATATTCAACATAAAGAATCTGAATGATGGACTCAGGATGTAATACATTACATCACCTATGGGCTGTCCCTATGGTAGGTCTGAGAACCCAGAGTTTCTCTATCCTCATGTAGTGTTCTTGTCATGTCTTTACTTTTGGAGAGGATGAGGTGAACGACCACTCCCTGATGAGCTCATGAAGGGGCCATGAGGGGAGGAGCTGGAAACACATCCAAAGGCTAATGCAGAACAGAGGCTTGGTAAAGGGACATTAATGATGTCACAGCACTGAGAATCTAGTAAACATGAAGCTAATGAAAGAAAAAAAAAAAGAGTCAGGAGAACTCTGAGTACTCTGGATAGAAGAGAGAGCTAAATACACCTGCCTAGCCAATTTGGATTTTCTTAACCATTTCACAGTCTTCTAGTGCTCTTGTTAAAATGCAGACTCAGTGGGGAGGGTGAAGGAGAGATGGATCCGCAGTTAAAAGCATTTTCAACTCTTGCAGAGCAACATCCAACCTCAGTTCCCAGCAACTACATGACAGTTTACCAACTATCTGCACTCCATTCTCCAAGATCTGATGTCTTCTTCTGCTCTCCTTACATGTCAGGCAAACATTTGTTATATGCACAGGCAAAAATACTCATACACAGAAAAAACCATGAATTTAAACATATCAGATCCATGGACCTTGTCACAAACTTGGGGGATGGCAACCAGGAATCTGTATGTTTATTTGTTCCCTCAGGTAGCTACCCAGCCATAGACAAATAGTCACTTGTTTAGAGATAAGAAAACTTAAATTAGGTAGACATGGAACTGATATATTGGAAATGGTATCCACATTCTACACTGAACTCCTTATCTCCCTTCCTGTCAGTTCCTAGAAACACTTCAGGATCTGCTAAATTTCTAGATTAAAACAACTGTGGAGAAGAACCTCAGAACACATTCTATATAGTACAGAAGTGTTAAACTGTATATAGGGGCAGTTTTTATTATTGAGACAATAAGAAGGTGGTTTTCCTTATCTTAAGTGTCTTTAACCATGAAATTAACCATGAATGCTTCCCTCTGACATAAATGAGAAACCATCTTAACATGGTACTGATAGGAACAGTGATGGGGATTGAACTCCATTCCTTCCAAAGATTTATGCAATGTTCACTAATATGGATTTCCTCACTTGATACAGAATACAGGGGACCAGTGAACAGAGGAGGAAAGAAACAGAAGGTGGCAAGCCTGAGATATTAGCCCAAGTTCAGCTCCATTTCTTTTTTCTAACAAAATTTCCTACTGTTGTTTGGGGCTATCAAGCTGGGTGTATGAACCCCGCTTTTATCATATGAGGAGCATCTATTGAGTGCCTATTGCATTTATCTTGCCCTCTGATTTGGTTTAAATCAATGGTAAATCTGCATTGTTTTCTCACTCACTGACAGCGTCTGTGTTCTCTCTTATAGGGAACAGAGAGTGGTGTCCTGAATCAGAGGGATTTTAGAACACTTTCTGCAATGTATGAGACTATCTGAATAATGAAAAACCTGTCAGAGTTAAATAATTAGAAAGAGAATAGGAAATATTGTGTTTGCAAAGGCTTGTAGGTGGCATCAAATGATGTTCATCTTAGCTGCAGCAAGTAAGTGTTGGAGATGAATGGGTACAGTCAAGTGTGAGGAGATGGCTATTTCTCATATTTTATCTGACAGCCTTGGTAACTTCTTGAAGGGTCTTAACCTGAGAAATGATTGCAGCTGATACTTATTATTTTGCGGAGGATGCTGGATGGGGTAAGTCATTGGGTATGGAAGTTCTCAGATGATGCTCTCAGTAGCTGCTTTTGTTCCTAATAGACCATGCTGCCTTATGGAAGAGCAAGTATTGAACTGAGAGAAGCAAAGGCTGAATTCCAGCATGCCAAGCTTATTGTAGAAGCATAGCATGTGGGCTCTAGAGATGGTCATTCAACAACTACTTATATTTAATTTCAACTGTGTTCTGAACTCCCAGTAAAGTGGAATGTTATGAACTCCAAATTAAGTTGCAAGAATCTCCATTGTATAAATGGAAATTGACAAGAGGAACAGGGAAGCCACAGAGAAGAGTTGACTGGTCACCTACAGGGAGTACACTGTGACTCCCTAGCATTACTAGTCTGTCTTCTGTTCTCTCACTTGACCTCTTTCTACATCAGTTGGTAATGAGAGGCATCTAAGTTTTCCTGTGGGTAGATTGTACTAAAAGAAAGAACTTTCTGTACCTGGGAGTGCTAGGAATGACTGATACACTCTTACATCCATGGCTACTGCTTTTGATGGCCCTATTATATATAACTAATAATGAACATCCATTTGACATCTCATAAGTATCTGAGACCCAGCAGAAAACTTTCAAGGTTAAAAAAACCAAAACCAAAACCAAAACAAACAATCAAAAAACCCTATCATCTCCATTATAGCTAAGAAGGAGATAAGGACAAAGTCTGTTAATCTCCAACATATATCTTTACTTAAAATGTCACAAAGAGAAGGAAGTTGACCCAGTTTGAAGAAAGACATTGAAAGTCACTTTAGTCTGTCAGATATTTTTCAAAGCAAATGTGGAACCAAAAAGACAATTGAGTAGCGAGGTTGGTAGTCCAGAAAGCTTCCCACTTTTCTCAGGTTTCTACTTTTAGGTCAAACAGCCACACCATCAAAGAAACAACATCCAGTAGAAGTTTTAAAGATATCATTGTAAAGAGGCTAAATGGCCGACTGCTAGTCAATGGACAGCTGTATCAAAATGAGTTTCAAAGGACAAAAATCTTTGTTGAGTATTGCTCTGTTCTCTTCCTGACAAGTGTGATGGCACTGTCAGTACATGGAATGATTTTCTTCTTGCATTCACCCTTAATCATACTGACCATTTTTTGTCACAAATAGACAAAGGCAAGGCTGGAGGACCATGACCTTTCCTTAGCCAATAGCTGTGGTGACCCGTTATTATCTTTTCCCAGTGTTCACGCCAATCTGCTGTCATGAGGAGAGAGACTGGAGCCGGTTCCCATGAGGGCTCTTCCTGAGACTCGAAGGGGATGAGTGACACATTACCATCGCAAGGTCTGACTCAGAGCCTTTTGACTCTGATCTTTCTGGACCTGCAAAAGACCCATTTGTAAACTCAGAGTTTTCCCAAAAGATATTGCAGGAAGGAGTGGTATGGGCTCTGACATGAAAAAGCTTTTTACTGAGCATTGCTTTTATGTCTCCCATGACCCACAACTCTACAGGTTGTAGAATATTTTATACTAGCTGGGAATGTAGTGTTCCAGAACTGTTTATTTGGTAATCTATAGCAAGACTTAAAAGAAATCTGGAAAAGAGAAAGTAAAATTAAGGAAAAGGATACATTTGTCCCATTTAAATAATTTTCTTTACCCTATGGCCCCTAAATTCTCCCAGATTTGCATCACTGTGTTGATAATTGCTGGAAACAACCACAAATTTTGCAGAATAATTGGCCCTATTTTCAGACACTTGTAGCTATAAAGTAATAAAACAGATTTTTGCTTGCTGACTTGGACATTCATTCACATTATTTGCAGTCACACACGTTGGTTATGTGTGTGAGTGTGCAACGTTTTATAGTTCAAGTTTCTGTTATAGTTTTTAGAAGTTACAAAATAATAGAATTAATTGCTTTGAATTTAGTCATTTTGCAGTGGGCAAATATTGATTTCTTTCTCAACACCTTTAATTTCTAATGGAGCTTGAAATTAACTTTGGATTTTAATTCTATTTTATTCTAGGTTTGTACATCGGGCCCATTAATAACGTCAGGAGAGTGCTGAGGGGAGGATTTCTGAGTCAGGAGCCCTTGGTGAGACTTGCAGCCTCCAGAGCTCCAGGCTTTCAGGGGAAGAAGAAGAATATGTGCTCTGACCACCACAGCACAGTTATCTCAGAGCAGCCATTGATGAAAAGGAGCCTCTGGCCACTTCTTGAAGATGCGTCTATTAGCAGGAGTGTGTACACATGTGAATAAAAGGAACAAAAAAATATTTAGGGCACCAAAGAATAGATTTTCATCCCTCAGAATGGTAGTTTAAAAAAAATGACCCCCAAGAGAATGGCACTATTAGGAGGTGCGGCCTTGTTGAAGTAGGTGTGGTAAATCTGGAGGAAGTGTGCCACTCTGGGGGAGGGCTTTGAGGTCTTTTTTCTCAAGCTTCACTTAGTGTGACAGTCAGTTGACTTCCTTCTGCCTTCTGGCTGAGATGTAGCCAGAACCACACCTGCCTGATGCTGTTATGTTGCCCATCATGATGATAATAAAATGAACTTCTGAAACTGTAAGTGAATCACCCCAATTAGATGTTTTCTTTATAAGAGTTACTGTGGTCGTGTTACCTCTTCATAGCAATAGAAAACCCTAACTAAGACACTTACAGAAAAGCTGGAACCAACGTTTTAATTCCAAAGGTAATACTCTAATTTGTTAAAGATAGAGATATATGCTATACCTATATAAATATGCATGATATACAAACATACATGCTATATATGAGATAAATGTAATTAACATATAAAATATATATACATAATATAAATATAAAGCAATTTTTAAATTATGTTATATGTAACATAAATTATATGTTATAATGGATTATAATTTTTATAATTAATTAGTATATTTATATCAATATATAAATTATAATTCATAATTAAACCTCCATTATATGTATAAACAGTCCTCATACATACACACAGTTATTGATTTAAATTATTTTATTTATTAGTCCAAGTTTTTGAGGTTTCACCACCCTGATGGTTTTATTTTATACTGTCTTTGTAAGACAAGGTGATTGGAATATTGTCTGTTGGGAGTCCTGAGAGCTGAGATTTTACACACATCCAGAAGAATATGGTTGTCCCTGCTTTTCCAAAAGGATCCTTAAACTCATGCCCCAAAACAGCTGTTTGGCAAATGAGGAGTATCAGTGAGCCTGGGCATGTGGGATGTGGCTGGCTAATCTACCTGACTCTACAATATAAAATATATTTCATAGGATGTTTCCGAAATGGTCTCTTGGCTGAACAAATTTTTGGTGCTTTGGGAGTTACAAAATTTGTATCAGAAGGAAAGCTGTATGGTCAAAAAATTTACAAAACAATGAACAGCTCCGTCATGTACTTTGAACCAATAATTTTTAATCTGAAAAGTAGAATAGTAATGTTTTCTTACATGCAAAGTTGACTATATAGCTCAATTTTATATTTACAGCTCCAATCCTAATAATGTTCTTCTATCTGCAATGAACTATGCATTTGATTATCTAATTCTTAAAATTTTGTTTATTTATTTATTTGTTTGTTTGTTTATTTTTCAAGACAGTGTTTATCTGTAACTTTGGAGCCTGTCCTGGAACTCTCCCTGTAGACCAGGCTGGCCTTGAACTCACAGAGATCCACCTGCCTTTGTGCTCCAGAGTGCTGGGATTAAAGGCGTGCGCCACCACTGCCTTGCTTAGTTTCTATATGCTGTTGTATGTTTTAGAGTCTGCCTCCTTATAAGACATGCGATGTGGATAGTCTTTCCTGTCCATCCACAGCTTGTCTTTTCCTAGTTCGTCGATTGTTCCTTTGCTGTGCAACAGCTTTTCCGTTTGTTTTCGTGCTTACTGTGTGCAGTTCTAGAGTCAGTGTTAGTTGTTTTGTTGCTCTTGCTACTCTCACAAAATACCTGACAAAAACCAGTCTAACAAAGGAAGAGTTCATTTTGATCAGTCTGCTGGCGTAGCGTATCATCGACTGAGATGATGATGGCAGGAGCATGCTGCTGATCACATTTCACCCACAGGCAAGACTCAGGACGAGATGAATGCGGGTGCTCAGCTCACTTTCCCCATTCTATTTTGTCAGCTCACAGAATGCTGCCATCTGCTTTTGACTTCAATGAAGCTAGTCTAAATAAGCTAGGATCTTTGTCTCCTACGAGATTCTAGATTTCACCAAGTTGACAATCAAGATTACCATTATAGATTCATATCTAAAAAGTCCTTGCCAAGCAATATTAAAGGGCTGTTCCTTGACATCTACGTCTATGGGCTTTATGTCTTCCGTTGAGACTATAATTCATCAACTCATTGGGAGTGATTCCATTTTTATTGTGTTCTATTTACTGTGTAAAATAAATTTTGTGTAATAGGGATAAAGCCCGGGCTTCACATATGCTGGGAAAGTACTCAGCCACCATGCTATGTGTGAATTTACTCAAATAAGTTTAGTTAGTGATATAAGGATTGACACATTTGAGTTTTATTCTTCTCCTGAATGGCTATTCAGTTTTCTCAGAAATATCTCTAATTTCTTTGTTATCAATATACACCTTACTGCATTTGGGTGTATGTATGTGTGTATGTATGTGTATGAGCGTATACATGACATAGTATGTAGGTAGATGTCAGAGGACAACTTTCATAAAATGTTTCTCTATTTCCACTATGGTGACAGCCTTCATGCTGTTGTTTTAATCCTAAACTTTTCTGGGATATTCTTAATACTTCTAATAGTTATTTGGTATAGTTTTGAAGCATAAGATAATGTTTCTATAACAAAAGATAATATGATTTCCTATTTTTACAATTTAGGTGTCTTTTATTTTTTGCTTTTTCTTGTCAACTTCTGGAAAGAATTTCCAATATCTACAGTATAGGAAGTTCTAGACTGTGCATCCTTGTCTTAATCTTAGGGGTAAGGTTTTCAGATCCTCGTCTGCTTAGAACAAGGTTCAGTTGTAGGCTTATGCTAAGCTGTATTCCTCTTATACTTAAGTTATTGAAATTTTAATATGAAAAACTGTGATTAGTGCCTTTTTGTCAAAATGATCAAATACTTTTATCTCTAATTGTGTTAATAAGCTATATAAAACACATTGATTTATATATGTGGAATCATCCCGTGTGTAATCTTTTTTAACATGCCATAGATTTATTGAGGATTCTTGATATTGTTGATATCAAGGATACTAGTCTACATATGTATCTTGTTATGATACCTTGTCTGGGTTTTTTTCCAGTGGGATGTTAAACTATGTCTGGAAGCATCCTAATATTTCTACAGAACAAAATTTGTCACATATTAAATGGTATACAAAATAGCCATAATAGAATCAAGTAAAATTATTTATTTGACAAATACTGACAAAGATTTCTAATAAGGAGATATTAGCTCAAGATATAGCTAAGGAATAAAAATTTCCAGAGTCTGGCAAAACTACTTTGTGTTCATTTCTTTCTAATAGGTTCTTGCTTTATAGTCCAGGCTGTCCTCAAGTTTACAACTGTCCTGCTCAGACTCCCAAGCACTAAGACTGTAAGAATATGCCACCACACCCAGCTTTAAAGGTAACATTTGCAATGTTTCAGGGGTTTATTGCTATTGTGAGTATGTCTGTTGACAACAATTAGGACTCAGTTACTCAAATGTATTTAATAATTTACACATAGTAAACAAGAAATAAAAGTTTGCTTTAAAAGATATGAAGTCAGACTCAATGACCTGACTTGCAACAGTGGTTAGAGAATGTAATTTTTTTTAGATTCAGATAATATAGAGGGAAGCCTGTGTGAGGTATACCATAAGTATGTATAATTAAAGTTTTATTGGTTATTAAATAACCAAGGCTGTTGCCAAAATTTTCCACAAATTGACAGCATGACCCCATTGCTGAAGACAACACCTGTACAACTCATCCAACATGGAAATGTTGACCCGGTGCTTAAATAGAGCATTGACCCCTATGTTCTAGCATCTTTGGTATGGGTATGTACTCTACATACTCTCAATAAATGTAAATATCAGATAGAATCAATACCCAAAACTACTTGGGTGACCAAGAACCCTAGGTCCCTAGGCCCTGACCTGGGGTAATATCAAATAATACTGGTCTAAAAAATGGAAAAATGTTATAATAAACTAATAAAATTCAGTTATACTCATATATCAGTGCCTTGTTAAGTTTTCTTCAGAGAAGTTTCCTCATGGAGAAGATAGGATCAAATATAGAGACCCCCAAAGCCAGACATAATGCAGAGAGTGGGAAACTTTGAAACACTCAGCCCTAAATGGAATATCTCCACCAAATTCCTCACCTCAGAGCTCAGGCAACCCTAAGGAAGAGGAGGCAAAAAAAAGAATGTAAGAGCCAGAGGGAATGGAGGACACTAAGACAACAAGACTCTAAATAAGCATGAGCAAAGCTTGAAGGAGACTGAATAAGCATACACATGAACTACGTGAGTATTTACCAGGTCCTCTGTGTGTACATCTATATCTATATCTATATCTATCTATATATATTTATATGCATGTATATATATGTATATATATATGGCCTCAAGTTTAGTGTTTTTATGGGATTCCTAAGTGTGTGAATGAGTGGGACTCTGATTCTTGAGCCTTCTTGAACTCTTTTCCTTTTGTTGGTTTGTCTTGTCCAACTGCCATGTGATGGTTTTCGTGTTACCTTATTATATTTTACTATATTTAAAAAATGAATGATTGCCTGGCGGTGGTGGCACACGCCTTTAATCCCAGCACTAGGGAGGCAGGGGCAGGCAGATCTCTGTGAGTTCGAGACCAGTTTGGTCTACAAGAGCTAGTTCCAGGACAGGCTCCAAAGCCACAGAGAAACCCTGTCTCGAAAAACCAAAAAAAAAAAAAAAGAATGATTGAGTGAATGACAATCCAGCCTCTAGGTTTTTACTAATCTATGTTTTTAAATTAAAGGTTAAACACTGAAATGTCATTTATTCCTATTGGGAAATATAAAATCAATTTATGTGATTTTATTTGATTACAATTTAGTGTGGGTTTTTTTAGAGGGATTTTGTTTTCTTAGTTTAGGTTTTCTTCTGGGTTTGTTTAGGGTTTGTTTGATTTTTTTGGCAAAAGAACCTAAAGTTATGTGTGTAGAGAGGGGGGAGTGGTTCTGGAAGTGCTTGGGGAGGGGAAAAAACAGTAAAAATGTGTTTAAAGTTTTAAATTATTTTAAATAATAAAAATATAATAAAAACAAACAAATAAAATCCACTTATATAAAAGTAACAAAAGTTTTATTTGGGATCTAGCCAAGAAATAAAATCTGCTAAACTGTTTGTCTTCACATTGTTCATGATGTATAAAATCTGATTGGTCTATATTCACATTCTTTTAATATAAAAATACTCACGCCTTCTCCTTTGATTGGCTTTAATAACTGATTTATATTCTTCCTCATTATTTTTCAAAACTGGGAAGGAGAAGGAACAAATGCCAATGAGAAATTACAGTGCCTTTAATTTATAACCTCTTCTTTCTCAGTAAATATTCTTCATGAGTCTTTAGTCACTGTGTTCACCACCGTTCTTTTAACTTTATTCTTGGTTTTCCTACAAGAGAATATCAAACCAAACCACTATTCATTAATTTGACCTCAAAATTACTTTAAACCCTAAGAATACTTTAAATTGAAGGTAGGAAGTAAAACTACCTTAACATATATTTCCATTTTTTCTAGAGAACATTTTCAAGATTGTTAGGGCAGCTTGAAAGATGCATAAATCTTGTCACTTTCTACAAGCCTCACTATGGACAACAAAGAGCTTGAAATTCTGGTGTATTTGACCTTGCAATTCAAAGCCTAAAATGTGCCTCATTTCCCCACTTACTATGCAAACTCATTGTCTGTATTCATCTTTTCTTATCCCTCTTCTGAAAATTTTCCTTCCTTGGTTTATACATTCTAGGTGGCTATATACTTGGGAAGAGTTTAGGAAACTGGGCATGTGGTAGAAGTCCTATTATAATGACTTTGTAAAGGTATCATTTCAGTGTTTTGCTTTTCTTTTTTTTGCAAAACATGCCTTCTAGCCTTAATATATATCACACTAACAGTACGTAGCACAGTATATTCAATAATGTATCACTCCTCCATATCTCTAGGTTCATTGTCACTTTTGTCCAAGTGTATGGACAATAAGTTCATAATCCTAGTGATCAGTGTTCCATTTATTTTACCTCTACAGATCAGAATCTCAGGTTTTAAGTCTGTTTTCTGCTGGGCTTCCTAATTAAGAAAACACAGCTATCCTAAACTAACAAACAGGAAGACTGCTGGAGTCTAAATGATCCCAGCATGAAAACTGAAGCTTGTCCTAGATTCATTTTGATTTTTTGATTCCCATATGTGAAATGGATGTTGACAAAGTGCGGGAGGAAACCCATTCCATAGATAGGTAACCGCGGGTGGTATGATTAGTTAAGACCTGGTGTTCATCTATCCTGCCCTCGGAGGCAGTGTCTTGGAACCACAGGTGATGACAGGAGGAAGAGTAAATTCCATTTAAAACCCTAATTCAAAAATCCCTTCAAATTAGTTTTGAGTACTCTAAATAAATTGTATGTGATCTCAATTACTGTTTAAAGTCTTTCAACATCTAATTCCTGTGTACAGGAGACGCTTGGAAGTATTTTGTAGTAAATACTCTTCACTGAGTGCTACTATCAAACCAGGAACATTCAGTAATTTCCCTTTGATATTACCTCTGCCCTACAACTAAGTCCATATCATGATGCTTATTTCCAAACTTGTGTTTGATTTAAAAGCTACTTTAGGTTATTACATTTCTCACTGTTTTGAAAAATATACCTGACCAAAAATCACTTAAGAAAGGAAGGATCATAGTTGCACAAATGCTTTT
>JAQHUG010000207.1:2429894-2464125 GCA_028555095.1 Dicrostonyx torquatus | reverse complement strand
CATAGCTCCAGTGTGCAATCCAATACAGCCAAGGAATTTAAGTGGTGGGGGATTAAGGTAGCTGGTCACATTACATCCACAGTCCAAAAGGAGAGGGTCCTGAATGTCTGTGGTCCGTTCCATTTCTCCTTTATTGAAGTCCCAATACCAGCCCAGGGGATGGTGTTACTCCCAGTGGACAAATATTATTCCCTACATTAACCTAATCAAAATACATTCCTATAGACATGTACAGAGACTCGTCTCCCAACCAATTCAAGATTTCATCAAGTAGACCATTATGATTGACGATGGAAACTACAGAAACACAATTCAGTAATAAGGATCTCTTTGCGATGGTATTACAGAGTAAAGCAAGCATGACAAGGCTGGGTTGCATGCTTATCTGTAACTGTGGTATCAGAAATAAGCAAACACTGTAGCAGCGGGGAGATTAAAAGTCACTTGCTAGTCGCTGCCTTCCATGTCCCTATTTCTCTTCCATTCCATTCGGCATGGTGCCTTATTGTTTATTGGCTGCATGCTTAGCTACAAAGAGAGATTCTCTGCAGTAGCCCAGGCTTTCTCATTAGGGTGTAGTCATCACAGATTGCATGAACAGACATGAAGCAAGGGCAGCTGCCTAGAGTTTACTACTCCCCTTAGTTGATAATGAATAATTTCAGTTGTTCCTTCCCGACCACAGAGAACTGATACTTGAGAAACTCATCCCATGGGGTTCAGGTGCTTTATTTTCTTCACTTATATTTGCAATATGCTTAAAAGTATTATGCAGTTTAAAAATAAATTATTAAAGTTTCCACTCCTATCTACCTTTGGGTAGTATAGGAACTTGCAGGGCAATCTATCTGGGATGATGAAATTTGGATTTTAATTTTAGACGTCCATATAAATGCCACTCACATTGTAATGAAGACCTTATTGTAGCACTTTTGAGTACAAGAACATTTTCCATCAGGTACTGGACTGTTACCTCTGTGTAATCACTGGGTGACATATAGCTATCCAATAAAACATGCATACTAACTCTTCTAAAGTCATGAGTTCATGCTATCAGTTAGATGGAAGGAATGTTCTCTTGCCTCCAAATCGCTGGGAGCTCTTGCTTTTTGTAGTCCAATTGGATAGCCTCGGTTGGCTCTAGGCAGCATAACACAAGTCAGTCTTGTGACTTGGCAAGAAGGATGTGTTTCACTGATATTTCAGCAGATTCAGATAATGACAGATAATATTATTAAGGCATTATGATGCCTGCTAATGAGCAATGACAGAAGTTTTACAGGTGCCAACACAGGCATTTGGGGTTGGCATCTATGATGACAAAAAGGAGTCTTTGGTAAGTAGGGTAGGCATATTTTGCAAACAGTAGCTACTGTGAGTACCTTGGATGAAAATGATGAGGTTGAGGGACTGGAAATTATTGGGTTACTTTACTAGCAAATAAGATTGTATTTTTTTTAGTCCAATCCATAATGACTTATTGTATGCCATGTTTTTCTGAACAACTTAAATGCTTTTCAAACAAAATGTTTCACAAAATTAAAAGATCAAATTAAAAAATCCCTCAGATGTCAAACCTTAAAATTTTCTTGGAAACTCATACACTTCCTATGGCAAATTTTTTCTGTTAAAAAGATTTAAAACAGGATAATACTTTCATTGAATTTAATAGGAGTCTTTTATATGGACCAAATGGCTGGTTGTAAATTACAAGAACTACCAATATTTCTGAGCTTTTGATTTTGATCAAGAGAAAGTAGAGAGAAGATGAACATGCACCAGCAGCAACTTAAGGTTTACCCTGATTTTGTAAAAAGTGTAAAAAATGAAAATACAAATTCATTCTTTACATTTTCTTCATGTGGATGCTTAAAAATGTGAAATTTATTACCGAGTAGTTTCACAGCAAACAAACTCAAGTACTTAATTTGGTGAAGTACAAACTCCACATACCTGATTCCCAGCTATAAGAGGTGCTGAAGAGGAAAAGCATTGCTGCCAGATTTGGATTAACAATTAAAAACAATCTTAGAATTAATTCTGTTACATAAGAGTAATAGAGATATCTTAGTAATTATGGTAAAGGATTAAAAACAGAGCTCATATTCATTAAATGAATTATTGGACATTAAAGTGACATCAAATGACTCTATCCTTTCTAGATTGTTATTTAAGCACTGTTCAGAACCTTTACCTAATTCCTGCTGTTTTCATGGATGATTAAGAACCATAGTCTGTTGTAGGGAATCTTTAATACCACTTATAGCGTATCTTTTCCTCTAAAAACTGTCAGTTGTTTTAGAGTACAAGTGAATTATCAAAAATCACACCCAAGTTGACGTGTGTGTGTGTGTGTGTGACTGTCTCTATTTTATTATTATGCACAGAGAAGTTTAATAACTTGTCATAGATCATATAACTAGTATGTAGAAAAATAAAAAAATTGTACCATAAATCAAAGGACAAATTTGTTGACATTTCGAAGATGTGCTGGGCTAGGGGGAAATGTCTAGCCTGAAAGTAGAGGGATGTGTAGCATAAAATTGTAGATTTTACCTGAAGCTTCAAGAATAAGACTAGGAAGGAGCAAGATATGGATTACTGAGACACTCAGTGATAAGAGGTGAGGTAAAGAGTATCCCACAAGACAGCCAGAGCACACCTGGAGAGGAAGCTCATCTAAGTCAACATTGGATGAGGAGATATTGAAAGAGTACTGTGCACCAGCTGCTCAACCTACTGCTCATCTGAGCACTTGCTGTTCCTTTGTAGGACCCATCTCTTTCCCATGGAGTGTGGATACCATGCTGAATGTTTTACACTTTACCAGGACCCCTCAATATACTAGTGGTAGGCACAGATGACTGTTCTTGCTTTGTGAATAGTGTGCCAGAGCAGTGGCATGCTGGTAAACCAGTTCTACTCAAATGCTCTACATAGGCAAGAATTTCCAATCTCCATGGTATAAATTCTCCGACCCTGGCCAGGTACAAGCTACTAAGATTCAGCAGAGTTCAATAATCAGCTCATAAAACTCTTTAATATTTAAAAATTAGCTCTGTTTATCTCATTCCTGGAAGGAACTTACCTAAGAGTTCTTTTCTCCCTTGACTATTTCCCCAGCTACCTTGGCATATGTTCACTTTCTCATATCATTTTGGCCTATAAACAAAATTTCTATATTCTAATAGTATATTAAGATTTCTTACATATCCCTTTTCCTTTCCTAACGGTGTTTCTACTTCAAAAGGAGAAAGACATTTGCCTAGATTTCTGTATTTGCCTACTATGTTGCACACTAAACAAAAATACAAATTAATGAACAAATTGCAACTATCTCTGAATTATGATAATCATATATGTTAACTTTGCGAAGCATTGCAATAAAAAGTTGGTGGCTCCAAGGCTCGGGGATCATCTTGGAAGAGAGGACATAAAGCTTTTAGCAGCTGAAGGTCCTGAAGGACTGGAAAGAAAGCAATGTTTTCTAACTAGGCCAGGGCTGTTGCACATGTGAACCCACATTAGTCAGCTGGGGCTGTTTTCATACCTGCGCAAGATTAAGCCAGTCACAATTCTAAAGCCCTAGTTGGGTGTGATGGCACGGGCCTTTAATCCTGGACAGGTGGATCTCTGTGAGTAAAAGGCCAGTCTGCTCTATATAAGTTCTAGAACAGTCAGGGCTGTTACACAGAGAAACCCTGTCTCAAAAGCCAAACCAAAACAAACAACAACAAAAATGAAAAAGAACAAAAACAAAAGAAGACAAAAAAAAATCTAGTGTGGCTAGGGGACTGGCTCACAAAATCACATCTCTAACCAGGACAGTTGATGGCTGCCAAGAGTGAGTTATTTTCCTGAAGGATGTGGCCGTTTGGAGGTTGTCCATGCTCCAGCAAATGACCTAAACCCACACACATACTGGTAACACTAATTAGATTCAGTGGGTTTAAATTAAAAAAAATAAAAGAATACATGAAGTTGGAAGTGAAGCAAGGTGGGAGAGCTGTCTTTGAGGAGTTGGAGGAGAGGAAGTGGATGTGGATATGGTCAAAATGCATTGTATATATGCATGGAATTTTCAAAGAATAAATAAACCTGGATTGGCTTATGTCAACATAGAAACAAAAGATACTTTGATCTGATGGGGAGTTGAAAAAATTTACAGCAGGATATGTGTTATTCTCAATTCTGATTCTTTCCCACTCCCTGTACAGAAAAAACCTTTCCAGGTTTCCTTGCCATTTTCATCTTAAGCTCATTTCTTGCTTTCTATTCTTTTTCTCATAAGTCAACTTGACAGACGTGTAGAGATGGGTGTTTTGTATTCTTTTCTGCTTTCAGATGTTGGATAAGACAGTCACTGAGATCCAAACTACAGGGGGATTTAACAAACACTACCAGCTCCCTGTAGACCCAGCTCTGGCACTTCAGAAGTTCACAGGATCGCAGCCTGTCTCTAGCACAATGCTTTTTAATATGTATTTAAGATCAACTTTTTTCCTTTTTAAATATGAAAAAGAAAAAAAATTAAAACTACTGCACATCTTTGTACAACTGGAATTAAATCATTCCTCTCCATGTTTAATCTTAATCAGAGTTCTGAAGCAAAACATAAAGGATTAATTTGAACTGTGGGCTGCTCTAGCAAGGCAAAGGTCTTGGGCTGTGTTTCTGCAAATGACCTATACTATTTAAAGACAAAATGGCCCTAAAGTGCTTCCTGCCATTCTGAAAAGATGGCGCATTCCCATTTCTTCCCACTCACATTATCTGCAGACACCAGGTGACAAGGTGAGGAAAGGACTTTTGGGTGACTGCTTCTTTTTGTAATAAGTGTGACTGCGGGAAGTGATGCCACTTGTCACTGTTTCCCTCTGCCTGGGTGCTTCATCTTTCGTGAGAAAATGAGCTTTTGGGCTGAAGAACACATGCAATTCAGCAAGGGGTCATTAACACATTTAATTTCATTGCATGCATGTGCTTATTAAACATGTGTTTGTATTCATATGCTGGGCAGGTGTGTGAGAGTGTGTGCACATGTGTGTGCACATGCTTGTGAAGGCCAGATGTTGGTCAGTTTGGTTTCTTCTATTGGTTTTTGCCTTATTTTGAGACAGAGTCACAATGAATATGGAGCCCACCAATTTGGAAAGACTGCTGATCAGAAACCTCAAGGATGGTGGACGCCCTTCCTCTGTCACTCCAGAAACAGAATGAGAGGTACATTCTATTACATCTGGCTTTTGATGTGGATTCTGGAAATCTGAACTTAGGTCCTCACACTTTTGGAGGGTACTTTACCATGAGTGATTCAACTCACTGAGTACCAAGTCACATCTAAACATAAATAAGAATTGTGGGTTAATTTAAGTTGTAAGAACTAGTAAGCAATAAGCCTGAGCAATAGGCCAAAGGTTTATAATTAACATAAGCCTCTGTGTGTTTATTTAGGACTGAATGGCTGTGGGACCAGGTGGAACAGAAACTTCTGTATTCATTGTGTTTCTACTAAGGAAATCTTAAAACAGGTACAAAACAGAAGAAAAAAGTAAACAATTAAAAAACAGTCTGGGAAGTAGTACAAATAAAACTAGAAACAGCAAAGTGATAAAAAAAATTAGATATTTTCCTCTTCCCTCTGTGCTTTTAATATTTTATAAATATGGAAAGAAACAACCCAGACCATAGAAAGTAAGTGTGTGATTCAATTTTATCCACAGTTATTAATCCCAACAAAACAGCTGTGGGAATGAGCTAAAGTTCTAAGCATTTAATTTTTCCTGAAAACATGTTCCTTTGTGGAAGGTGCTGTTTAATTGCCGTGGCAGCCCCACCCTTCTGCATTCCAGGGATAAAACAGTCAGCTGCAGTGTGCTGATGCACTTGGTAGGGATTCATGCTCCTGCAGCTGTGTTTAATAACAGGAACCCAATGACCATCTGAAGCAAGCCATGTGTTTAACGGAATGGGAGGAAAAAAGCATTCGGTGGTGTACACTTGGAGGCAGAGAAGCCCAATCTAGCTACTTGATATCATTAGAAAGAACAATTTCAACCCATGCTTACAAATTGGCCTGCATAGCATTTTGATAAGCTGTGGGCATCTTTTGTGTTTTCAGACGGTACTGGCTTCAATATTGAGGCAACCAGTGATTCTTCCTTTGTGACTCACTGGCATGAAAATCAGGTGAACCTAGAGAGCAAGGACGCTAGCAGTGTTACTTTTATCTGCATGCAATTTATAACCAATGCAGAATTTGGCTAGCTGTTTTTGAGACTTAATGGATTAATAAAAGTTCTTAAAAATTAGAACGTATTGCTGGGTCATATGGCAGCTCTAGCTTCATTTTCTTGAGGAGCCTCCAAATTCATTTTTATAGTGGCTGGACTAATTTGCATTCTTGCCAACACTTTCCCCCACATCGTTGCCAGCAGGTGCACAGTTATGTTTAATGCAGCACCATTCACAACAGTCAAGGTACAGAATCAGCTTAGGTATCTAGCAACAGATAAACAGATGCAGTGAATGTGATACACACACACACACACACACACACACACTGAAATTTTACTCAACCATGAAGCAAAATGGATGGAATTGGATATTGTATTAAGCAAAACAAACCATATCCAGAAAGCAAAAATGGGTTCTACTATCATATGTGGATTGTAAATTTTGCAGATATAAAAAGATCATGTATGTATATATTATGTATATACATGATTTTATATGTGTGTATATATGTATGTGTTATATCTGTATTCATATGAAATGCATATATATTCATATGACATGAATTTAGAATCAAGAAAACTAAGCAAAGAGTAATAAAATCATATAAGGAGAGAAAGGGAGAGGTATAGGAGGTGATTATTTGGTCTATAAAAGTTATTATGTTGTTTATCACTATGTAAAAGCAATATATCTCGATGAAATTTAAATTTAATAATATGACCAAATTTATTATTAAACTTCACAATAAATATTTAAATACATATGTATATACCTATACATATACACACATAAACCTGTGTATACATACATACATAAGCAGTAAATTAGACAAACCAGAAGGTAACAACCAACACTAGGTTAGTCCTTTGAATTCCAGCATTTAGAAGGCTGAGGCAGGAAGCCCTTGAGTTTGTGGGCAACCTCAGCAAAACAGTTAGATCTCATCTCAAAATGAAAAATGATCTATTGAATGTCCAAGAAAGAACCGAAGTTCATAGAATTAAAGTGATTTGACAAAACAAAATAAAACAAAACACAAAAAAATGACACAGCCTACATGTCACAGATCATTTCAAAAGTATAGGTTCATTTGGCGATATGCTGAAAGCCCCTATGTGAGTTCTCACCATGGTTTACTCTCTAAGGTATTCCTGGAAACGTGGTCACTAACTCCTCTGCCAGCCATATATCCACATTTCCCCTCCTTTCTCTATTTACCTCTCTCTTTTTCATATTCTACTCACTTTTGTTGTTTGGCTATCTTCGTACCTTTGCCTAAAGAGAATTTTCTTTCAGAAACAACCCTTAGATGCTTGTCATATTCCATGGTATTTGTAAGTTCTTTAAGTCAGAGCATGTCCACAGCACACATGTATGCCCATATGTACAATAAATATTATGAGTGAAACAGTGGAAAACCTGGCACCTCCTTCTTCCAGCAAATATAGTGCAATGGAAGAAGATATTATTGATAATGCACAAATACAAAGGCAACATTTCCACTCAAAGGGGTTGTATGTCCTACAGCAAAGGTACTTTTCTCAGTTTCAGACAGTGCCTCCAAGGCAGTTAATGCTGAGCTGAGAGCCAGAGGAAGCAGAAAAATGTACACAGCCACGCAGAGGGAGAGGGTGTACAACAGCCCATCAACTGGGCCAGTGGCATGGGCCAAGATTAAGCTGAAGGTCAGGCCACACACCTTGCAAATGGAATGGGACCAAAAAGGTGACTGAGAAGGAAACCAGGTTTTCATAGACATAGTCCCACTAAATAGTTCCTTGCACAGCAGATACACTGGGAGCCAAGGAAACGAATCAAATTCTGCAAGGCCAAACATCTAACTTGTCTTTTAGAGATACAATAAAATTCTCAGTGACTGCTTGGTTTTGTAGCAATATCCCAAGTTGTCATCACTGTCTCCTAGTCTGTTTAAGTTCCTGGTGGCCAAAGTTCCAGGTGTCATAGTGCTGGTAAATTTGACAATGTAACTGTAGCAGGTAAAGTTGCATTCTTTTGAAATAGTATACTTTGAATAAAATTACTTATAAGCATAATGGACTATCAACAACATGTTATGGGATGTATGGTATAGTATTATTTATTTTATCATATACGGACCTGGAGTAACTGTTTCCGACAACAGCATGTGGAATAGTGCCTTAGCATACTTCATGCTCTCCCTAGCAATACTCTGCCTGGGAAAGATTTAGACACAGATGTACAGCAGCATGAGAACCTACTGCTCCTTTAAGACTTCTGAACTATGAATTGCCACAATATCAAAACTGGAAAGGACCCATGCAAGTCATCTAGTTTGTCTCTTGTTACTCCACAACAGTGTCATGTCTGTATTTCGTGGTCACCATTTGTCCCTTAAAAATGTATCTAGAATTTGAATGTTCTTAACAATTTCGATTCCCAAACATTTGCTTATCTTTTTCAGATGCCCCAATTCTGTCTTTTGCCTCTTTGTTTAGGTGCATAGCCTAAAGGTTAAGGATAAGTCTAGGAAAGTGAAGGCAATTCCATATAATGGTCACAGAATACAGAAGGATGGTTGATTCCTAAGAGAACACCAAGTGCCACAGCATGAGGGAGAAAAATCCATTAAGCTCAGAGATGAGGGATAACTTCTTAAATTTAATTTATGTAAATAAGGACTATAATCTTAAAAGTTTAAGGAACACATGTAGGAAAATGAGATGGTAATGACATCCTAAGGAGCATTAGGAGTACTGGGAAGGAAGCCTGGAGACAACTTAAGTGTGTGTAGGGAGAGCCATTAGAGGAGGGCCACAGCTGGGAGTGCAGTTTTGTTTTACACATTCTCATAATTTAGAGAGGGAGAAATAAAGAGAAGTCAGTGCAACACCAATAAGCTAACACACACACTAGCCACCAGAAACACACACACGAGCCACCAGAAACTCACACACTAGCCATCAGAAGCACACAGACTAGCCATCAGAAACATACATACTACCTATCAGAAACACATATGAGCCATCGGAAGCACCTACACTAGTCATCAGAATCAAACACAGTAGCCATCAGAAACACACATACCAGCCATCAGAAACACACACCCAAGCCATTAGAAGCACACACACACACAGCTATCAGAAACTCACACACAATCCATCAGAAGCACACAGACTAGCCATCAGAAACATACATACTACCCATCAGAAACACATATGAGCCACCAAAAGCACACACGAGCCATTAGAAACATACACATGAGCCACCAGAAGCACACACAGGAGCGACCAGAAGTACACACACTAACCATCTGCTGTTTCTTTTTTGAGGGATTTCAGTCCACATTAGGGTGAAGTAGCTCTTAGAAAAGTCACTAAAGGGCAGGCAGTGGTGGCACATGCCTTTAATCCCAGCACATGCCTTTAATCAAGGTCATGCCTTAAATTAAATTTAAATGGCACATGCCTTTAATCAAGGTCACCCTGATCTACAGGGGGAGTTCCAGGATAGCCAGGGCTATTGCACAGAGAAACCTGCTGCAGGAGCTCCTTCTGATTCTTCAGCCAATAGCCTTTAAGATACCAGCCCACTTGGGCATGGTCTCTTTTGCTTTAAAAAAAGCAGCGGTTGCCATGCTATTTCTCTCTTGCTTTGGACTCTGCTTCCGAATACTAGTTTTTCCTTTAAATAAATAACCCTTTTACTAATCATAATTCCAAACTGGTATGGGATTGTTTTGTGACTTATGCCTCCAGAAACTCTGCCTCAGAAAACAAAAACAAAACAAATCAAAAAAAAACCCAGAAAGTCACTAAAAATGGGCCATGTTCAGAGAAAAATTTGAAGTATAAAATGGCAAGAAATGAAATGATTGTGTTTAATTGTTTATCACCAACATTTTTCTTTTGGTCTAGGTTAACAAAAACCCAGCTTTTCCCATCCCAGGATTTCATCATTTCTAGGATGGGATTCTAATCACCAGTCAGTAGTGTGTTAATGATAAATTCTGAATCCTATTCACAACTTACTGAAAAGAAGACTTGATGAATAAACAAATTAGCTTTAAGGTCCCTTGGTTCTTCTGGTGAAAGATGCTGTGGAAGCCAATCCATGTCCACAGATTCCTGTCTGCTGCAGAAATGGCAGACAATGGTGGAGAGCAGCATGAAATTAAGAAGAAATTATGTGGTCTGGACAGAGTTTCAAAACAAAGCACAGACCCTCTGGATGGAGTGCAAAGGAAGAAAGATACTGGGTGCTGCATGGGCCAAGCTCTTCCAGTGTCCCCATGTGCCATCTTAGTTAATCATGCTATGGTGGTTACTACAGGTATTTCACCAATCTGAACATGGAGGCTCTAAGAGCTTAAGTAGCCAAGGGTGCAAGAAGTACGTGACGGAGACCAGTGGAAGCTAGCCATTATGATTGGGCACAAAGGCTTTATCAGGGTACTCAATCAAGAAATTCCTATTCCTTCTTCACCAAGCCAGCATCAATGTAGAAAATGAGCAAAAGGGCCTTTGTAGGCTAATTTTAGGGGTTGAAACTCTACCAAACATCTAGTTTGATTTAAGTTAGTTATTGTAGGTCAGAGATGCTCAACTTGTACCTCCATGAAATTAAAAGCAAAGGCTCCAAATGAGCCACTCCACTGTGATTATACTGACCTTGAAGAGTAGGAGTGACTTCAAGCTGGTCTTTAGTTCACACAATTTTCTACATGACTACATAGTACTCCATGGACTTAGTCTCAACTCAAAATTGTCCATTAGGAACACAACTCATGACACCTATAATTTTCTACACATTATGTACTAAGTGTCAGTTCATCTCAATGTTTGACTAGTCCCTATTGGGAGTATTAAGATAAACACACACACACACACACACACACACACACCACAATCTTTAGGTATCCTTCAATGACACAACAAAAATTGTCTTGAAGAATGAAAATTGGTTTTTTGACTTCTGCTCTTACACTGGCAGGATATTCAAAATCCAGACTATATTAAAAAGGGGTTGAGTTTTCATTCTGGAAAGGAGTAGATTGACTTTTACAGAGAAAAGAATAGAACAAGGAACTAGCAAGATGAAGCCCCAGGACAAGGGGACCAGTAGGGTGGGGCTCCAGGACATAGTCTAGCTGGTTGACAGACCAGGACATGAGGGCCAGCAGAATGGGGCCCCAGAACATGGGGGCCAGCCAGATAGAGTACCAGGTTATGGGGACCAGTAAGATCAAGTACAACAGCATAGGAACCAGCAGGATCAAGTACCAAGACATAGGACTGGAAGGATGAAGTTTCAGGACATGGGGACCAGCAGCATAGGGCTCTAGGACATGGGGACTAAAAGAATGGAGTACTAGGGCATAAGGATTTAGTAGGATGGTGTACCAAAACATGGGGGCCAGCAGCATGGGGCCCTAGGACATGGTGACTAGCAGATTGGAGCCCCAAGACATGGGGACTAGCAGGATGGTGTATCAGGATGTGAGGATGAGCAGGATAGATCTCCAGGACACGGTGACCAGCAGCATGAACCCCAGGACATGGGGACTAGCAGGATGATGTGCCAGGACACAGGGATTAGTAGGATGGTGTATCAGGACTTGGTGCATGAGGCAATTTTCCTCCTTTGCTTTTGGAGCTGGTCAAATATGAATACATCCAGGGTCATTCTGACACTTTCAGTTATTACATTCAGAAGTCAAATTTAATTACTCAGTTAATAGTATGTATTTGTAAAATTGGTCTTTAATGATGGGAGCAAGTATCTCAAAATTATTGGTTTTTCAATTCAATATCAAACAACGAGAGAGGAGACATTTATCAAAACATCAATTTCTTGCTCTTTGAATCTAGATAGAATTACAGACACAAAAATCTCACGATTAAACAAAATGTTTATAAATAGCTATATGAGCTATATGGGTAAAAGGAAAGTTTCTGTCTTGACCAAATCCACTTTGTTGTAGATCATACTTTATATAGTGACTAACTACTGGTAGTCAACTCTTAGATAAGGTTGTTTAAAGTAACTCCAGTTGTAATTTCTTATTTTTAAGTAGCTTCATTATTGCTTTTATTTGTGAAAACAATATTCTGTGTTGAGTACTTTATATATCATGAATCTCTTTTTAAAATATTTATTTGGCCCAGCAGTTGTGGTACACACCTTTAATCCTAGCACTTGGGAGACAAAGGCAGTCAGATCTCTGAGTTTGAGGCCAGCCTGGTATACAGAGTGAGTTCCAGGACAGCTAAAAATACACACAGAGAAAACCTGTCTTGAAACACAAAAACAAAGACAAATTGTTTTTATATTATGTGTATATTGTTTAGCCTGTATGTATGTATGTCTGTGTGTATGTATGTGTAGTCCCTGCGTGTTTGGTGTCCAGAGATTCAAGAGGGCACCAGAACCCTTGGTACTGGATTTGCAGGTAGTTGTAAGCTGCCATGTGGATGCTGGGAGACAAATCTAGATCGTCTAAAAGAACAGCTATTGCTCTTGACCTCCGAGCCAACTCCCCAGACCTGAATATAGAATGATGTATCTTTATGCATGTGATTTAATCCCTAAATATCTCCACTTCATTGTTTATCTTTTTAAAATTCTTTTATTACATTGTGTGTGCATGTGAGTGCTTGCGTGCTCATGCATGTACGAGTGTGTGCATACCAGGGAAGTCAGGTGATAGCTTGTTTTTTCCTTGTACTATGTGGGTCCTAGAGATCAAACTCAGGTTTGATACCAAGCACCCTTATCTGCTATGGCATCCCACTGGCCCCAATGCCAGTATTTTTTTTTTATCTTGATTTTTAGAATCTCATTAGACAATTTTTAAGTGAAGAAAAATAAATTATAAGCAATTTTTCTTAATGTAGGTTTATAGTATAATCTACACATAATTTCTTACTACACATTCTTTAACCTTTCAGGATAATAATATGTGAAATAAAGCACAAATGCCATTTATCAGTCATCTTTGTATCTTACCTTTTATCTTTATTATTTTTAAAGATCATGTTCTCAGGATTTTATTTTTTATGTATAACTTCAATGGACTTTTCCACTGTCTGGCACATTTCTTTGCTTTAAAAACAACAGAACAAAAATTTTGGGTGAAAGCTTGAGGCAAGCATTGCCCAGAAACTAAATGTTCCAATTATCCTCTGTCCTGCTTCTCTCTTATGTGCTGATGAATGAGGATCCAGTTAGCAACATCACACTACCACAATTCCCGAGCAATCTTTTTGGACAAGCATGCCTTAGTCACAAGAGGTGAATCCAATCACAACATCCCAATTTCACATATGGAATGTTGGACATGTCTGTCCCTCTTTAGAGTCATTAGCCAGGGGAGAATCTATTTTGACAACTAGAATACCATTTTGGAAAAATTAGAATGCAACCTTGAGGACTTTTTTCCCCACAGAATGAAGCAGAGCAAGATGTGTGTAATTCAGGTTGCTACGCTGTAAAACGTAGCTGAAGACCATGATTCCCATGCAATTACAAGATGAAAGTGAGATAAATTGGCACTCACAGTTGTGGCAGGTGGCCCCGCTGTATCCTGTCTCATCACAAGTGCATTTGAAGCTGTCCCATGTTTGCGAGCACTTCCCACCATGCTCACAGTGATTGGGCACACATCTGTCAGAAAAAGAGACACAGAAATAAACCAACAAGCAAATGAGATTTATGAGTGGCCAAATTCCAAGCTGTTTGGGCAATATATCATTTCAATGCCAGGTTGCCTTGCTGAGGCAATTAATCCTTGTTAGTTTAAGCAGATTAATATGATTCATGATGGAAGGTGCCAGGCACACAAAAGATGATGTATCACAGGCCTGGTGTGTCCTCTTTTTGAATAAACCATAGACACTATCACACAGTTCATTTGTTCATTTGCATATCACAGATTCATTTTAGTTTGATTCTACAAAGGACAAAGAAACCACCTGAGTTTCTTATTGGTGAGAAATAGAAGATGAGCCATCTGACTTTTTGTTCTACTTTTTTTTTTAAATCAAAGTCAATAGCACTAAAGAGGGGACCTAATAATGGGTTTGTGGTTCTGAAACAATGGCACAAAAACAACAATGGAATATATCAGCCTGATAGGAGCCTCAAAAGTCTCCCTCTATACCCATCTGGATAGTTAAAGATGCCTATTTAAAGTGTCTGCAAGCATAAATTAGGAGGAAAAAGTGTAACTGGACACAAAGCTCTACAAGGCAAAGGTAATTATGACTCATTAATTTTTCCGAACCTTGATTTTCACATTTGAAAAGTTGGGCAATTATACCTACATTGTGAATACTTTAAAAATACATAATTATTAATTTATATTATATTTTTATATTTATCTTGATTTTTATGTGTGTTCATATGAACGCAGGTGCCTGCAGAGTCCAGAAGATGGTGTAGGGTCCACTGGTGCTCCAGTTCCATATGGTTGTGAGCTGCCTGGGACCCAAACTTGGCCCTTCTACAAGAACAATAAGCACTCTTAACCATCAAGTCATTTATCCAGATCCTCAAATTTTACTTTAAAGCCTGATACTCAAAAGTGGGAACATTGTACATATTAGTGGCATACTGTACTGTTTCAATGTACTGTTCTCTTTGTGTTATGATTAAAGTTAAATATATCAATATCTTAAATGTTTATCACTTACAGTGAAAAATATTTAAAATCTCTTTACCTTTGAAGTGTATAGAACATGGTTGTTATATCTAGTCACTACATACAGGACTTCTTTCTCTTACCTAACTGAAGCTTGATTCACTGATAAATTTTTCCCGAGACCTCTCTGACCTCAAGGCTCTGGTCACCATCATTCTTTAACCCTTAATGAAGTCAACTATTACAATGAGATTATGTGACACCCAAATTTCTTGGTCTAACTTGTTTTAACTCAATTAATACTCTCTAGTTCAATCTATCTCATCTCCCATTGACAGAATTTTTCCTTTTATAACTAAATAGAATTCCTTTGTGTATATGTACCATGTTAATTTTAGAGATAATGTCCGTGAAGTTGGTAATTATTAAATAGAAACTAGAAGTCTAACAGATGAGAACTATACCCATCTGGACCACCACTTCCCTGAAACAATTTTTTTAACCTTGATTCTACCCTAAAATTAGGGTTGGAATATGGTTTGAGACACACCCTCATCAATGACACACTTTCCTTTCTGCACATGCCATCTCTTTGCCCAGACGACACATTCCCTACATCTTTCTTTTTTATAGTGAGCATTAAGAAACTCACAGTCTGAAAGGGAGATATTGATTTGGATTGGCATTCAAGTGAGAATTTTGATATTTTAATCAGAAACACATCAAAATAGAAATTCCCTTCCAATTTAAACAGCAGCATCTACTGTGGTGTTTCTGCATAATGGCTTGACTGAGAGACAGTAGGTATTAACTACAAGACCTGATTTATTTTGTCTCAGAGACCAAACCTTGCAACCTTTGCTCTTGATTTAGCATCAAGAACACTTGTAGTAGTAGGGCATACAACTCAATATGACATTGTGGCTATGCTTATCAAAGTAAATACACTGTAAGAGAGAACTCTAATGAGGGTGGGAATGGGAAGCAACACAGAATGGGTAAGAAAAGCAGTATAGAACCTCATAGGAAGCATTTAATGGGCACTGCAGGCACAGTTTGGAGCTTTGAGTTGAGCATTTAGACCACGAACGAAGAAAATAAAAGCCATTATTATTGAGTTAAAACAGAATATAAGCAAAGGCCCAGCTTTTGGATGGAAAATTCACTTTACTCTCAGTAGCAACTTTCTTCTCCTGTGATAGTTCTGGTTTTGTGTAGGCCACAGAGATGAACTTCACCCACTAATCTCTGAATCTAGTTGGAGGTTGGGGTCAGAGCAAGAGTCATGCAAAATACGAGGAGTACTTGGATGAGTCATGGAACAGATATAAAATGCTGCAGAAATTTGGAAAACAGGTTACTTAATAGTGGAGGACAGTTAGAGGGTTTAACTGAGTTGGGAATGTTTTATCTGCATCTTAAAAGACAGGATGAAATATGATGATAAGGTGTTTTTTTTTTTAAGTGGCTCTGGCATAACAGGACAGAAAAGTGATGGGAATGAAGTATAACAGCAAGTGACAGCCACTGTACATTGCAGACCCCCAGCATGGCCCCTCCCTGCACAGCAGGTGCTTACAAGTCACTCTCCTCATTCCAGACATCATGGGAGAAAATGAATGAATGCAAACTCCTGACATCACAGAAAAGCATGTTTGATACTTACTCATGAAATTCAGTAAAGACATACCCTTTTCGTGGTATATTTAACTTTCCAAATTCTCTTGGGTTAATATCAGTGCAGTCTGAATGTTAAAGTCATTTACATCAGCTCATCATATCAATTAATTCAGGGGAAGGAAGTGCAGAAATGCGCAAAGGAAACCAAGTTGGAAACTAAGTATGCTTTAAATAATGTTCCTCAGAGAATGATAACAACATAAGTGTGAATTTAACCTTAGACACATAGAACCATCACGAGAACAAAGAACTGGCCGCTCCTACCAGGTTGCAGAATGAAATTCTTTTTAAATAATTGTTTTTACTAAATAGAATTTTCATATTTTATTTTAAATATTTGCTTCTCATTGTTTCTATTTTTAAACTGGTGTTCTCCTTGTGTAGTTTCTAGTTCTTAAGGCTAGGGCATTAAATAAATTTTCAAAACAAGTTGATTCATATGTTATGTCACACCTAATATCACTGTAACTGCTAGAACCAGTTATCAAGAGAAATGAAATAAATTAACCTAATATTCTAATTAGCATTTCTTATCTTGTATTCCTGTAGAACTACTTCCATGTGTCCAATGCACTGTTAGGATGTCCTCTAGTAATTAGTTATTGGTGTATCCATCTCTTCTACCTGGATGCTCTCATAGCAAGGTGTGTTTACTTAGTGTTCTTTGCATAATGATGTATCTATTCCATGCTCAGCATGACTGGAGAGAGACACAGGTGCATGAAATGCCACCAAGTTTTTACCACCATGGACATAAAAATCACTTCAGAGGCCATCAATCATCTCCTTGATTCAGAGGAAAACAGATTAATTTTACCTAGGGTTTTAGTCTTAAACACAGATTTGCTCTAATAAACCATTTTTTAAGTGGGCCACAGGAAATGTATAATTTTCTTCATGGTATGTGCTAGCTTGAAAGTTTGATTCGCATCAAAGATAAATCAAAATGATTTGACTGCTTCAACCCGAGAAGGCTTTGGCCTAGGAATGGGGACATGCAGGGCAGATGTTGGCAGGTGTTGATTTATTCTGATCAGAAAGCTCTTGAAGAAGTAGCGCATGCAATTACCCATTCCTGACAGCTTGCTGTCCCAGACATTTTAGCTAGATTTATCCTTTCAGTTAAAGTTTTAGAAGGTGCTTTAGAATCCAAATGCATTCCTTAGCTATTTTTAAAAATCTATTCCTTGAGGATTTCAAACATGTACATGATGTATTTTGGTCATATTTTACCATCTCCGACTCTTCCCTGGACCGTCCCACATCTTCTTCTCAACTTCATTTACCCTTTCTTCTTAATGATCCGTTGAATCCAGTAAGTACTAATCGTCATTCAATGGGTGTGGAGCTATTCTTTAGAGCAGAGTCAAGGATCAAGGATCACAACCTGAAAGAAAATTGGCTTTCCCTCTATTAGCAGCCCTCAGCTAGGAGTGGAGGATCAGATATCCTCCCACCTATGCTGGGATGTTAACTGGCTTGGTCTTGTACATGGACTATACAGGTGAAGCGGCTGCTTGGAGTTCATGATGCGGTAGTCTTGTCAATCGAGAAGATACCCTTCTGTTCCAGTAGTCCTGGACTTCTGGCTTATAAAAACCTTCCTACTTCCTTTCTCCCTTAGTGGTCTCTTAATCCTATGGGTAGAGGGTATGATACAGGTATCCCATTTATGGCTGAGGTCCTTCCCTGACACTTCTTTGGACACTAACCAGTTGTGAGTCTCTGTATTAACTGTCTCCACAGAAAAAAGAAGTGTAAGCTTTTCTGATGAGGACTGAGAGCTGCACTAATCTCTGGGTTTAGAGAAACCGATTTAGAAGGCAGTTTGCTAAATGCATTTTTAAAGTGAAACTCGTCTGTGTCCCCAGTACGTAAGGCAAATAAAGGCTATGGCTTTAAAGTTTCAGTCAGTGTACAATTCCTTAATATAAAATGAATCAACACAGACAGCCTGTTTGGAAGGATGCAACAATTCAATTCAGGGTTATTAGGACAGTTGCATTTTTATTGCACCCAAAACATCTCTTTTATTTTTGTACTTGATTTCAATTGCAAAGCATTGAGGAAATTGGGATTCATGACTCCAAGAAATAGCCAGCAGTACCAGATTTGTTTGTTGATGGCAGCTTCCTGGTTTATGAGCACTACTGAATCAGCCAGAGGGAGCAGAAGAAATTTTATCTCTTGTATAAAACAAAATGTTTTTCTGACAGTATAAATCAACTACCTTGGTAATCTTCAAAAGGGTTTAAAGGTTTTTGTTTTTATCTCTATATTGTTTAAAAGATTAAATAAGGCTGGGTATAGATCTGCGATAGAATTTCAGCCTAGCATGTGCAAATCTCTAGTCAAAACTTAGCACGGTCAAGTCCAAACTGAGTAAAATGTTTCCAGTACCTTTGAGGACACATTTGGTTATAGGGAACCCAGTAGGTTGTTGACAACGATGCTGCACATATCTGCCCGGGAACATGCTCACACTTACAAATAACAAGAAGCAGAAAATTTACTACAAGAGATCCTTGTCACTTATCTCCATGACACTAAAAAGTGTGCTTCCCAATTTTCTGGGTGTGGGAGAGTAACTAGAAATTGCTGTGAAGCTAAGGTTGTGAACCTTGAGCTCTGGATGGAATCTGAGATTCCCAACATCTCACAAGGTGTCTGGTGATGTTTTTGGGATTGGTCAGAAAGTTTGACTTGGAATAACAACATGCAAGGGCCTTGAAGTTCTCAGTAGAGGGTGTCCAGGGAGCGTGGAGATGCTGAAGAAATGGAGACACTGCCAAAAAGGAGCAAGCAGGAAGAAGGGGTGGAGTCATGCTCCCAGAGAAATGTAAGCTAGTTACCCATTTTTTTTCCAAGACCAATTTTTGGTTTTGTGGGGTTTTTTTTTTAAACATACATTCTTACTGTTTTTAAAAAAATGATCTACTGGAAACAGCATGCAATATTCTCCTCATCTCATTTACTAAAATGAATAACTCCAGAACATGATGTGGACTGGGTGTCCTCCATGGCAGATGATTACTTACTACCAAGGCTACTGTGCCTCACTGAACACTGAGTTCAGTCTGTGTTCTCAGTCCCAGCCAGCTACCATGATAGACTTTTGATTTGCTTTTAGATTCATATAGATTTTTTTACTGTTCATTAGCATGCCTTGTTCTAAATTTCAAAAGGGAAAGACTGATTTTTGCACTGACAGACCATTTGCTGAACCAAGGGATGATTATTTTAAATGATTTATATGTTATTAATCCCGTGTGAATTATCCTTAATGTATAGTTTTTTCTCTCTATCCAAATATCAAGTCTTCGTTTAACTTTTGAAGAAAAAGTCCCTGGGATTGGCTGAATGCTTAAGTACTGGTGTGGACACTTCTGAATTTCAGAGGCACTCCAATAATTGGGTAGGGTCTCCTTCCATGTTAATTTCTATATTGAAATTGCTGAAACAGTTATACTTCAATTTTAGCTTAAGTTGTTTGTACTGTGAGGTATATATCACTAATTCAACCAAGTGGAAATTATATAGAAAAGCACTAATCATCGCAGATCACAGTTTAATAACTCATTGTTATGGAGCTTCAAATTATAGAGATACTAATGTAATATTGATGGTTTTTCCAACAAGCATTTATTTATGAAAATACTTACATTCAGAGATATTTATTGTACTTCCTACATTATATCCAAGGTTTACATTAAAAACTAATCAAGTAGGTTCTTTCTAACTATTACATATTTCTAGAAGAACTCTCCCCATTATTCATTGTACTCTTAAAAATGAGTGCCTAATCTTGGCCTTGTTCATTATTATTTTATTTTATTATAATAAACCAGAGAGCCCTTTATCTTCCTTTGTTAATGTACTTAGAATTTTTCTTTTACAATCAACTCCCTATGGTTTTATGAATAAAACATCTTTACAGTGATTATGCTCATAGGAGAAGAATCTGCAGGATCAGCAGTACCTTTCACCTGTCTCCAAGTCAAACTGTATTGAACCTAAATAAACATCAGCAAGTTGTTCTTAATAAGTAAGTTTCTGGCTCCTGCACAGACATTCTAAATGATTTCTAGAGAAACAAAGACAAGAGTTTCATCTTCAGGAGACTGCTTATTTGTGAAATGTAATTCTCACTCAGCTCTACCTATCTGCTATCTATTTATCAACTATTTATCATCTACCTTCTTATCATCCATCCATCAATCCATCCATCCTTTCATCCTACCACTGATCTCTCTCTCTCTCTCTCTTTCTCTCTCTCTCTCTCTCTCTCTCTCTCTCTCTCTCGCTCTCATTTTCTCTCTCTATCTATCATCTACCTACCTACCTACCTACCTAACATCTGTCTATCATTTATTTATCTGTTCATCTTGATGGTTGCCTTGATGTCTGCCTTGTGGCATAGCACTCAAAATGGTGGCATAAGCCTAGGGTAATAGCGTACCATCAAAATACTGGCATAAATTTAGGATAATAGGGTACCAGCATATGAGAATACAACAGTCTATGGAAAAGCCTATGTTTGAAATAAAGCTCAGATTTGGTAACATGGAAGGAGGAAACACTTTCTGACATGGAGGAAAGGTAAGGGACACCTCTAGTTTGAAAAACTGTGAAGTGTGGCTAAGAAATCTGGAACTGGTGAGGTTAGCAAGACTGGAATATCCTTGCAGAATTGCTGACTATAATGGATTGGAGTGTTGCCCAACAGCCATCTTTCCCTTCTCTCTTAGTCCCGTTCTTCTTACACTCACAGGTCCTGCCTTTTTCATGTGGTCAAGGTCCTTTTAATAGACAGACTATCCCCATCTCCCAGGGACCAGAAGGAAAGAACCGGGATTCATAAAGAAGTCATTAAGCTACTGCACATTGTTCCCCTCAGTGTGTGAACTGCTTTTAAAGCAACATAATGCATCTGTTGACCCAAAGCCATCAGCTAATGATAAAATTTGTCAGGGTTTCTTTAAATTCGGTACCCTGTGGGTAAATCCAAGGCAATGGGGGTGTGAAGTGAGTACCTGGATGAACTCCAGCATGAGATCAATTTTAAAAAGTGCATGCACTATTCTGATCCTCCCTCCCCCTTTTAAAAATACCTCTTTTTCAGACTCTTCCTAGAAATCAACCTGTGTAGATATAGATATCCCATGATGTTTGAGTATCAAAAGAATAACATAAAAGTGCTCTGGGTTCCAAATATCATGACAGCCCTGGCCCTCCAAAGTATATATTTGTTTGAAAGAAGTACATTCCTGTGCAGTTTAATACACGATTATTTCTGTTTTTATTATAGCCGCAAATACATTCTAACTCAGAGTCACAGTTAACTCCGCTCGGGTTAACTACACCTTGCTCCTCATTGTGACATAAAATCCTTGGAAGTTGCTGCTATTCAAATAATTGTGTGTGACCATATATGACTGAGAAGTGCAAACCATCTCAGCCAATAGTTATCAACTGAATGCATGCTGCTTGAGTTCACCTTATGCAGGCATTTGTGTTACATTTGGATTCTGGAGACTATAGCATTGCTTATTAGTTCAGTATATATTCATTGAGTCCTACTATGTTTAGTTAACCTTGCTGTGCTGGCTGGTTTTGTGTTAACAGAAACTAGAGTCATCAGAGAGAAGGGAGACCCTGTTGGTAAAATGCCTCCATTAGATCCAGCTGTAAGTCATTTTCTCAATTAGTGATCAATGGAGGTAGGGTCCAGCTTATGGTTGGTGGTGCCATCTCTGGGCTGGTGGTCCTGGATTCTATAAGAAAGCAGGCTGAGCAAGCTAATAGGGAGCAAGCCAGTAAGCAGCTCCTCTCCATGGCTTTGGCATCAGCTCCTGCTTCCAGGATCCTGACCTGTTTGAGTTCCTGTCCTTGACTTTTTTAAGTGATGAACAGCAATGCTGAAGTATAAGCCAAATAAACACTTTCCTCTCCAACTTGCTACTTGGTCATGCTGTTTTGTCACAGCAATAGAAATCCTTACTAAGACACTTGCCATTTATCAACATTTCTTATTCAGAAGTCTACGTGCAAAAAACAGTATTTCAAGGGAATTGTATGATGATACATAGCTCATTAGTGTCCAAGATTCTGATATATTTTCATAGGCAAAATAAAGCTAGAGCATTAGTGGAATATATGTATTGCTATAGAATCTTGACTCCCAATAGAATGGTTTAATTAATCAGAATTAGTAAACATGAAGAGACATGGATGAGATGAGACCCCAAATTAAAATTCTGTTTGTTTTTTTTTCAAGATAGGGTTTCTCTGTGTAGCTTTGGAGTCTGTCCTGGAACTCCATTTGTAGAACAGGCTGACTGCCAACTCACAGAGATCTGCCTGCCTCTGCCTTCCAAGTGCTGGAATAAGAGACATGTGCCATCACTGCCTGGCTAAAAGTAAAGTTCTTGTTAATACTTATTATATATATTTACCTGCATGTACATGCAAATATGTATATACTGGGTGTGTGTGTGTGAGAGAGAGTGTGAACACATGTGATATTCATGAGGATGCCTGCAAAGCCCGAAAGAGAGTATTGTATGCCCTGTAACTTTAGTTACAAACAGTTGTGAGTTGCTGTACACGGCTACTGAGAGCTGAACTTGAACCCTCTGGAAGAACAGTAAGTACTCCTAGATACTACATTTTCTTTTCAGATTATAAACACATATTTTTAAAAGATGAATAAATGTGGCCTAGAATACAATGGGGAATATAAAGGCAAGGTCAGACGTTGTGTCAGTATTCAATGGAGAACAACATAAAAGTCTACAGTAGGATGAAACAGCCAAGAAACAGAGAGACTAAATGACTACATTATTAATCCATTACTGCAGAGTAGAAATTAATTTAAAATGCCTCAGATATCCTGTGTTTAGGAACCAGTGATAACTGGTGACATTTTCAGCATGAGCTAATGAGTTTTCCTGTACAACAAGGATCTTTTAAATCCTATCAAAGCTATTAGGATAGTCCATTCGCATTTAAGCTTCTATTTTGCTTTTTCTATTCCCCAATAAGCTGAATTTTGAGTGATGTGCAAGATATAACTCTGAGAAAGTTATTAAATTTTATCTCAGCCTTCCATGTGTGAGTGTGTGTGTGTGTACATGTGCATACCTGTGCTTACAGGTAGGAGAGTAACATTAAAGAGGGACAGGAAGCACTGTAGGAGAAAGGTCACCAGAGTCCAGTGGTAGAGGAGAGACCAAAACACTTTTGAAAAGCACATGACCGTCATCATCCTGAACTCACTGCAGTTTTCAGTTACCTGTACAGGGCCATCTGCATTAAGACTGGGCCTGTCCATATACAATCATAGGCAGAGACAACTACTCACCAAGTAACTACTGTTTGTTTATGGATGATGGGAAAAGCGAAGGCATTATCTACAGTGATGAAACTACTAGAGAGTTCCTCATGCTCTAGTGGGGAGTTCCACATGTGTACTCAAGCAGACAAGAGGATGGAACTGGTGAAACTCAGTGTGTCACAAGACAAAAGACACATGAGCAGAAAGGAAACTCTAGGGAGGAGAGGAGTTTGATAAAGACAGAGGGGGGACAAGGAAGGATGGGAGGTGATCAGATACATTACATTTAATGTATAAAATTTTTAAAATAGACTTTGTACAAAAGGAAGAAAAATATCTAAAATGAATTGAGATTCTTCTCAGTGCTATTTTCTCTAAGTATCGTGTTTGAGTGGCATGTGCCTAACTTGTAGATACCCTTTATTTCCCCGACCACCTGCTACAGCTTGAATTACTCCAGTATGAACAATTTCAAAGGGAAATTAGGAAAAGTGTTGGGGTAGGCAGAGAATGGAAGATGAGAGAGGAAGACAAGAGCCAGAAAGAGGAAGAAAGAAAAAGATCTAACCAATGGGACTGCCTCTTCTTGGGAGATGATGACCACACGTATTGTTGGGAGATGATGACCACACGTATTGTTGGGAGATGATAACCACATGTATTGTTGGGAGATGATGACCACACGTATTGTTGACAGGGCATTAGAAAAGTCCTCACAAGTTCTACAGGTTGTAGGAAAAATATAAACCCTGAGATCTGGAGTATTCTAAAATTGAGTATATATAAAAGTATAAGCTTATTCTTTGTAGATTATAAACCACTATATTAGTAGCTCTGCACAAACTATTATTTGCACACTGAGAGAGATGCTTTGATGGACCAAGTTGAAGACAGAAGAAAATTAAAGGCAGCTATGAATTAAAGGCTAAAACTGGCATGCTGCATGTGACGAAAATGGATTACTTAATTAATTATGAAAGTCAAATAGTTGTTTGTCTGAGGAGTAATGTCCCCTATTTCATTCCTCTGAATAGTTCAAGATATATGAAAACACTTTAACATGAAAAGTGAAAATTAAAATATGGAAGAATATTCTTGTAATCTATTAATATGGAAAATATGTCATAAAAGACCCCAAATTCAATAATCATAAAGCTTCATTTTTTAAAATTCAACATGTTTTATTTATTTATTTTCTTATCTAGGTAATGAATAAAGCATGTTGTCTCTCTGTATCTATGAGATATTGTTTCTAGTACCTCTCACAAATACTAAAATATACAATCACTTATATAAAATAGATCACATATACACAATATGTTATATTTTCTTTTTGTTGTTGTTTTACCTTTTATTAAAAATAGATTTTTTCTCTTTAACATATCCTGATTATAGGTTTCCCTTCCTTTACTCTTCTTAGTTCTTCTCCACCTTCCCTCCCATTCAGATCCACTCTATCTCCCATTAGAAAAGAACATGTTTTTAAGAGACAGTAACAAACATAACAAAATAAAATAAAACAAAATCCATCACACTGAAGTTTGATAAGGCATCCCAACCAAGGGAAAAAAATACCAAGAGAAGGCATAAGAATCAGAAACCAACTCGTTCATACACTCAGGATTGCCATAAAAATACTAAATGGAAAAACTATGATATATATATATATAATATATATATATATATATTCAGTCTCTGTGAATTCATATAAGCTTTGCACAGTTGATTTAGAGGACCTTGTTCTCCTGGTATTTCCTATCCATTCTGGCTCTTATGCTTTTTCCATGGGACTACCTTTTCCATGGGACTTTCTGGGCTTTGAGGCGGGGGGAAATTGATGGAGAAATTTAACTACAAATACATTTCTTCTTAAATGTTGCATTGTCAAATATAACCAAATCTAAAGAGAATTACAAGCCAAGCTATGGAGCAATTATTAATGTAGTATACAAGAACTTATGTGTGCAACGTTTAATATTTTATAGAAATTACTCCATTAAAATATTAGCAAAGGGCATGAATAGTGAGATTTACATACAGAAATGCACATGGCATTATGTGTGTACATGTGTGTGTATATGTATGTGTACACATGAAGGCCTGTTTTCTAGTTTACTTTTTATATTGGTGTAATAAAACCCTGGCAAAAAACCCCACAATCTAGTGGAGGAAACTGTTTATTTTGGCTTACAGCTCACAGTTAATCATGAAGGGAAGCCAAGGCAGGAACTCAAGGCAGTAACCTGAATGCAGGAACTAAAACAGAGACTACAGGGGAGCTCTGTTCACTGGCTTTCTCAGCTTAATATTATCACCTTGGGCCATCTACATATGGGTGGCACTGCCCACAGTGGGCTTGGCCTTCTCAAATCAATTAGTGAAGAAAGGCCACTATAGATATGCCCATACGGAAGCATAGATATATCCACTGAAGGCACCTCCTCACCTGAGGTTCCCTCTTCCCGGATGACTTTAATTTGTGTCAAGTTGACCCAAACTAGCCAGCATAGTGAGAATATCCATGGAGGCCTAAAAATATCCATGGGCTTCATTCCTCAAACACTACTATTTTTATTTGAGATGGGGGACTGTCAATGTCCTGAAGCTTACCCAGTAGGCTTAGCTGGATGGCCAGCAAGCTCCAAGTATCTGCCTTCCCTGTGATAAGATTATATGCATATGCTACCATGCACAGCTTCTAAAGCACAAGTTCTGGGTACTGAACTCTAGTCTTCAAACTTTACCCACAAAGCCACCTACCCAGCCAATAATATGAATGACTTTGAAACATGAAATTATCCAATGTCAATACTACTCAAAGGATCAAAAATGAAACTTTGAGATTTTGTGCTCTTCCTCCCTGACACATAATGGAAAATGTCTTTTAACCTGCTCCTACACAGAGGGCATATTGTTCAGAAGGCGACTCAGTGAAGTCTATGAATTTCATATTTGTACACGTTGTAACCCAGCCATTTCACACCCCAGAATGTATCTTATAACTCCATGAGCACAGTTTCACAAAACTGTGTTTCAAAAAACCAGGTTTATTGCAGCAGTTTTTGTTTCAGTCAAAACCCAGGGGAAATATCACCAGCTAGGAACATAGTAATAAATTAAGGCAGTCTGTACAAGGAACCCCTGGCAACTTTTAAAGAGACAAGGCAGATCTGTGTATACTTAAAACCTAAGATACATTCCCAAGAAAAAGACTTGAGATGAAGCCATCCATATTGACAGTATGCCTCCATTTGTTTTAAATGAGGATTGCACTGTGCTGTGAAGGATCATTAGGAATACTGGACTGTAGTGATGCATGCTGATCCATCGGTTAGATTTGTCCCTTGTAGTAGTTTGAATGCAATTGTTTTCTATAAGCTCACGGAGAGTGGCACTATTAGGAGGTGTAACCTTACTGGAGTAGGTGTGGCTTTGTGGGAGGAAGTGTGTCACTGTGTGGGTGGGTTTTGAGATCTTCTATGCTCAAACTACATCCACTGTCTCAGACCACTTCCTATTGCCTGTGGGTCAAAATGAAGGATCCTCAGCTCCTCCTCCAGCACACATGTCTGTCTATACCTCACCATGTCACACCATGATGATAAATGAACTAAATTTCTGAAAATGTAAGCCACTACAGTTAAATGTTTTCCCTTTATAAGAGTTGCCATGGATAAGGTGTCTCTTCATAGCAGTTGAAACCCTAACTAATATACCCCTACAAAATTTATTCTTCAACTCTGCACTGAACCCTATGAGACAGGTAACTACAGAAAATCATCAACCTTCTGATATCACTATGGGATCAGCAAATGAGAAACCTTTCCCAGAGTACGGGAAGTGGAAGAAAATAGGTCATGTTTTCTTAGTTTCTTCTTTTGGGTTTGTCATGTATGACTGTCCTCATAGACAAGCAACTGTCATTTAAGGGCATTCAGCTAGGCCCCCTTGCAAAAGACCATTCCAACTGATTGTGTTGATAGTTTAAATCTCCATGTAGAGATAGAGTAGGGCATGCTATTCTCTCCAGAGTATCCTGTTGTGCATGTGACTTGAGGTGAGTGTGGAATGAATACACACACACACACACACACACACACACATTCCTGGGAACACAAGAAACTTTCTTCATCTATGAAGCTATGGGGAAACACTTTTCTCTGCTAGGTAAAGCTTTCCAAGTACTGCTGACTAAGGGAGGAGTGCCCACACGAACTCATTGGTTGCCTGTGGTAAACTTTGGTGAATTCACCAAGTCACTCGGACCTTGGGAAGAAAGGTAAACACTGTTTGACAATGTACCCTGAAAAGGAATATTAGCAATAGTGGTTGCATCTGTCTATGTTCTTCAATTGGTAGACACTTCTCTCAAGACTACCCCTGCCATCTTACACTCTCTATCACAGTTTTCTTATCAAAAATTGATTGCCTTGAAATATCTGTTTTAAAAATTCTTTTTATTTATGAGCATATTTCATAAGTTTAGTATACCAAGTTCATGCAATGCCTGTGGAGGCCAGAGAAGAACATGGAATCCCCTAAAACTGGAGTTACAGATGGTCATGTGACACAACATGGGTGCTGGGTACTGACTCTGATCCTCCTCAAAAGGAAAGTGCTCTTACCCACTGAGCCATCGTTCCAGCCCCTTAGAACATCTTTTATACAAATATGTGCTGCCTTAGGCTTTTGAATTCTCTAATGTAGCAGGTAGGTCTACTTGCCTGTATTATCACTTTCCCTATATAGCTCCCTCTATAATTAACCTGTATATAAGTAAGCTTTCTTTAAACTCTTTGAGTTTAGTGGGGAGCTCTTTAGGACTGTGAGTGATGCAAGCAGACATGGATAACGTCTCTATAATTACACATATATTCATATAGATGCATATTTTCTATATATGACTCTATTATTCAAAGAGATATCATAGGGTACAACAATGGGTTCCTTAGAGACAACTTGGTGATGAGAGAAAGCTTGTATTTTTTAATTAAACTATAAGTAATTATTTTCTTTATTAAAAATTACTTGTATAGCCGGGCGGTGGTGGCGCATGCCTTTAATCCCAGCACTCGGGAGGCAGAGGCAGGCAGATCTCTGTGAGTTCGAGACCAGCCTGGTCTACAAGAGCTAGTTCCAGGACAGGCTCCAAAGCCACAGAGAAACCCTGTCTCGAAAAACAAAAACAAAAACAAAAACAAAAAAAATACTTGTATACAAAAGCAAGTAATTTCGATCATTAATAGAGCAACACAAGTAGAGAAAGAGCTACCAAGATCTTGCTACTCTAGAAAAATGTATATATATATATATATATATATATATAAAATTCTAGCATTTCTCTTTTTCTCTTGTACATAACTCACTGTTTCCCCAGAATCACCAAAGAGCCATTCCCCTCATCTAAAGTGAACAGACACTGTTCTTTCCAAAGCCCCTTCAGTTTCTGACCCAAATCTTTCATCACTCCCATAGCCATGTATCTTGCAAGGTTTGTTTTAAAAAGTTCTTTCTTTCTCAGCCAACCCCAAACTCAAATCCACTTTCCCAGTCTGTGTATGTACTTGAAGTCACAGCATCTTTCTTAGGTGACCTCCAATACCCAGAATTTTCCTAGCTTCCTTTGTGTTCAGCATTGCAACTCATGCAGGCAAAGCTCCTGGCTAAAGCTTTGTGTGTATTTGAGGCTTTTTTGAGAGTTACAAGGATGTACCAGGCATTCCAAAGTTAAAATGAATAAAGATATACTTTTCTTTTTCTCCCTAACTTTTTCCTCCATGTTTGTCTTTGCTTCAGCCAGTTGCATTATCTGTCCATTTGTTTATAACCAGAAACTTGAAGACACCTTTTCTCATATCCTGTTTCTATCCCAGTCAAGTACAAAGGTTTAGAAAAGAACTTTGCCCACATGCCTCACATGTGTTCACCTTTCTCTAACTCTTCAGATCAGCACGTCATCGCTTTTACCTGGATTACCATGAACGTGGATGAGATGCACTTCTGCTATCACGCCTTGTCTTATTCAGACTCAAGAAAATGCCAGAGTGTCCTTCCCTATGTCTTTTTTTAAAAAGTCTTTCATGGATTCTTGTCATACTTGGAATAAAACAAGAGCGGCTGTGAACTGCTGCCCACTCTGCTGGATGCCTTTCTCTTCCCCTCAGTGTGTGTCCCAGTGACACAGCTGCCTCTCATTTCTCTAGAGGGTCATATCTGCCCTTAGTATATTTGTACACACAATTCTTTCTGCTATAAAGCATTCCTGCCATCACTCGGCACAAGAAAGTGTTCTTTGATGTCCTTCATTCCTTACCTTATGCACAACTTTTCAAAGTTGCCTCTCTTTTGAGTTCTCAATCTGAAATAGTAACCACTCTCAACCCATCAACACATATTTATATTTATCAAAATTTCTAGCATATACCCTCTGGGCTTTCATTTATTTTCAGTCTTCTCTACTGTCTTCCTCAGTGTTCTGCTGCCTGTTCTGTGTACAGACATGATGACCAAGGCAACTCTCAGAAAGCATTTATCAGGGGGCACAGAGGTTGCTTATAGTTTCAGAGGCTTAGTTCATTAGTGGTGGGGAACATCGAGCTGGAGCAATAGCTGAGCACTACATTCTGGTCCACAAACAGAAAGACTAGATCTGGCATGGCTTTTTGAAAATGCAAAGCCTGTGTTGGTTTGAATGAGAATGAACCCCATGTTTGTATATTTGGATACTTAGTCATCAGAGAGTGGCACCACTTTAGAAGGCTTAGGATGTATGGCTTCATTGTGGGAGGTGTAGTCTTATTGGAGGACGTGTGTCAGTGGTGGTGGGCTTTAAGCTTTCAAAAGTCCAAGCTGAGACCATTGTCTCTCTCGTCCTCATACCAGTAGATCCAGATGTCTAAATCTCAGCTACTTTCCAGCACCAAGTCTGAGTGCATGTTAGGATACTCCCCACCATGATTACAATGTACTAAACCTCTGAAACTGTAAGCAAGCCCTAGTTAAATACCTTCTCTTGTAAGAGTTGCCCTAGCTATGGGGTCTCGTCACAGGAATAGGGCAGTGAGTAACACAAAACCCACCCCAGTGACACACTTCTAACAAGGCCACACCTACTCTAACGAGGCCAATACCTTCTAATCTTTTGAATCCTTTCAAACATTTCCACTAGCCGGTAACTAATCTTTCAAATATAGGAGCCTACGAAAACCATCAAACTACCACATCTACTTAATTATATTTTCTGTTAAGGCTCGGGGCTTTTCTGCTTCTGTTGCAGTCCATAACATCTATCTATATAGTCTTAGCTGGCATTGGGTAGATTCTCTATTAATAATAGTGAAATAGATTTTGGGAAAGTGACTATTGATTAGTTGTAACAATTGGGAGTAATTTTCAGAACCTTTGGATAGAAACAGTGAAAGTCTCAGTCTGATCCATTTCATGTGATTTTTAGATTATTATTTTCACAAATATCTGTCACACAATTTAAGTTGATCACAGATCTCATGCTTCTAATGCAATGGCACAATAATTTAACCTGTCCAATTAAAGGCTCTGTAAATTTTCTCCATCTATCAAGAGCTATTCCATTGATAGAAATGAGAACACATATCCTTAGCTCTCAAAATGAAGGCCTTTAATGCAGATGCAACCTTTGTTTGTAAAAAGCATAATGGGAAACCTATGCAAATCCATCTGGTAACTGAAGATACACTTTCACAAAATAACCATTATAGAAAAAAATAAAGACTAACAATGGAATAACAGGTGCAGAATTAAAAATTTGTAGGTCTACACATTCCCTTCATAAAATAAAATAGTAGCATGGGTTACTTTTATTGAATGTGATATTATTGTATTTTATAAAAGGTTAATTGATTAACTATCTCCAATGAGTAATATATTACTAATTAAATGGCTATGAAACAATGGCCAACTTCATTGAAGGCTTATTACAAATGCATACAAACAGTTGTAGTTATTTAAATAAATGAACATTCTAAGTTTAGTGAATTAGAAAGACTTAGGTACATTATATTTTTTGCAGTAGAATATCTTTCTTTAATTGGTTTACTATTCCAGAGAAGCCTGAAATCAAATAGGAACATATCCATTTATAGGCTTCACTGGGTCCTAATGTCTCAAATATCCACTAATGAAGGTCAGTGGAAATGTTTTTATTTCCCTATGATTATACTTAAAATTACCAGTTGAACTGAAGCCAACATCCTGCTAAATAAGTTGAAATAAATGCTTCTTAAAAGCCTAGAAGGACATTATAACTTAAAGAAAGGCATTCTCCCAAGGCCGAAATATGTTTATAAAACAGACCTATGTTTTCTACCATTTAAACTTTTAAATGTGTGTGTGTGTTTGTGTGTGTGCCACAATGAATTTATGTGCAACATGTGTGCAAATAAGACCACAGAAGCCAGAGATCTCCTAGAATTGAAAGTATAGGTGGTTATGAGCTTCCATGTGTGTGCTGGCAAATAAATTCTGGTCTCTGCAAGAGCAGCAAATGCTCTTAACTGATGAATATTTTCTCCAGAGCCCAGATCTATATTTTCTAGATATAAACATAATACTATTTCCACTCAGTAAACACACACCACTGCTGTGGGACAATGATCTTGTACATTGTAAAGATCTGTCAGTTGTATTGCTTTAATAAAATGCTGATTGGCCAGTAACCAATATACCAGGCAGGAAGTATAGGCAGGGCAACGAAAACAGGAGAATTCTGGGAAGAGGAACAGGCAGTCTGCAGTCCTCACCCAGTTGCAGAGGAAGCAAGATGAGTATGCTTCACTGATAAAGGTACCACAACACGTGGCTGACACAGACAAGAATTATGGGATAATTTAAGACATAAGAATTACAAGTCCAGCTGGTTTATAATTAATGTAAGCCTCTGTGTGTTTCTTTGGCTACGGGACCTAGCAGGACAGAAACCTCTGCCAACATGCCTCCATAGATATATATGTATACACGCCTCACCACACACACCCATACAACTCAGATATTTACACATTACACACAGACACACACTAGTACAAAAGCTCCATGTATCTCCTCCTTTAGAGTGGAATCTAAATGCTGATTTTGTATTCAAAAGACACAGAACAGTTTTTCCTCAACTCCCAAAAGTAAAAATAAAAAAGCAACAGTGAAAAAATAAACCATGGAAGAGAAATAGCATGTGTTATCTAATGTTTTAGACTATTTTTCTTGTGACTTTGTGATATAGGATGTTCAGGCCTGAGATATTTGGTCAAAGACTTTTAAAACTGGAGCCAACTTTATCAGGCCAGATGATATGATCAATTCTTTATTCTTCTCTCATTTATTACACGTGACTGCAGTTTTTCCTCCATCTATTTTCCCTCTCACACACCTCCTCTCCCCCCATATCCACTCCTTCTCAGTTTCCCTTATACAACAACAGCAACAAAAGCTTACAATAAGGTGATGTAGGAACCCCCTCTGTGTGCTGTGATGAACAAGCTACACCTCCTTGCAACAATAAGGCTAGGAGGCACAAACCATCATATGAAGGCTAGACAAGGCAACCCAGTAGGAGCAAAAGGATCCTAAGAGCAGGAAGGAATCAGAGACACCTCCCACTGTTAGGAGGCCCACAGGAACTAACAGTTATAGAACCCTAACTTATATGTAGAGGAGCTAGTTCTGGCCCAGGCAGTCTGTGCGATTGTTTCTTTATTCTCTCTGATCTCCCTTGAGCCCTGTTTGAGTTGATTCTGTGGGCCATGCTTTTGTGGTTACAATTCTCTGGCTCCTAAAGTCCCTTCTCGTTAGTCCCTTACTAATGATAGGCTGCTGTACTCCTAGATCAATTCTTAGCCCAGTTGCCATCAGACAGGCACAATGCAGCAACTGATCAGAACAGATGCACAGCCAAACATGATGTAGAGTCAGGGGAACCCCAGAAGATGTGATAAATCTTGCAGTGGTATCATAGAAAATATTTGAGACTGCTTTTATGACTGATTTTAACAATTTATAAAGCATATGTGTATATTTTCTAAATTTTTATAAAGTGAGGAAGCTATATCTGAACTTGTGTCTTTATATATGCATATATAGATATCTTATATAGAGAATTACTTCTGATAGCATTAGTATTTTAGAAATTATAGATAACAGAGAATAAAAAAAATTTTAAAAGGATATGTTTTCTGTAACTGTCTCTTAGCAATGAAAGGTATTTATATCATCTTTTATATATACTATATTGTATTAATTTCTACTAATATTGTTGAAGATTAGAGAAATTTTTATCACTTTCAATGCTCAAATGGTGCTTAAGACTGCTTGTTGCTCCTCAAGAGGACCCA
>JAQHUG010000207.1:2413454-2428224 GCA_028555095.1 Dicrostonyx torquatus | reverse complement strand
CGTGACTAAATTGACTAAAGTTACTAGGGTCTGAAAATGAAGTGGTTTCTAGAGAAGATATTTATAAATTCTACTGAAGAAATGCAATAACGAATAGTACTATATGCTTTATTTGGGAAAGAGTATTTATCTGATGGTTACAATGTTCTATGCAGTGTACAGAGACTCCGAGAATTTGGTAAAGTCAATATGATAAGTATTATTGTAGTAATGTTTGGGTTGTTCCAGGGGCTTGTGGTTTGTATGGTATACCACAGAGTGAAGGTAACAATCATCATCAATGATTTGTTTGAACTGAGATTTTAGGATGAAGAAGAAGGCACAGAAGACATGCTAGGTCATGAGAACATCATAGCCCATGGTTAGGATTAAACATTAGGGCTAGTTTTGGTGATTAGGATTAGGTATAAAGGATTTTATTAACATGGAGAATTGTGCGTATAAGCAAATATTTTTCTTTGACTTTCAAGGTAAGACTAGTCAATTATGAGATAATTTAACTATTTAATATCTGACTAATAATAGCCTTAAATGTTATACAGATGCTGCCTTGTTGGTTTTCCTAATAGTTAGCTCTATTTTACCTAAACATTGGTGTTCTCTAGTTATTCTCCCTCAGGCACCTTACTACTTTGAACTTAAAGGGTGTTCCAGGGATTTGATAGACCTGTGTCAGAGTCAACAGGCGCACTGTCAAGCTGATGAACTGAACTCATTATTGAACCACTCAACCTTTTACTAGAAACAGAGAAAGCAAAGTAAGTCAAAGAACAAGGCTTTGTTTTCATAGTCTTCTTCATTAAATTTCAGAATTCCCTGGTGCTGGACTACTTTCAAGAAAATAATTCATTCAAATGGAAATAATTTCAAAGCCAATAATAGCAATGCAAATGTAACTTTTACTAACAGGCACTTGACTTTGTAAATGATCCTGAAATGTCTTGGCCCACTCAGTTTTAATTACAAACAGCTCATTTCCACAGAAACACTATCTTACATAAAAGCTATCCAAATTTCCTGTAGAAAAGTGCATATGCTTTTATTTGTATCTTGTTAAAGGATCTTGAACCTATTTTAATTTTACTTAAGTTATTATAACCTTAGCATTTGTGTCAAAACTGTTAGGTTATTCTCAGAATTTTTCATAATTAATACACTAAATTATTTTAGGAACTTATACTTCACTGGTAAGAAAATATATGCTCAAACCTAACTACCACAGCTAATTGCAACATACGCTTAAATATTGTGCAATTTAGTTTATTTATGAGTCGATTGTGTTTTCACTACTGGAAAACAGGTCTTGGCTATTAATTCTTCCTTCTTGCGGAGTGTAGCAAGTTTCCAACATGTGGTAATAGTGGAAAGAAAGTGGCAGTATTTAGTGCTTCCTTCCACACACACAGATATTTATTCAGATTTTGCAGGCTTGTGACACACCAGTTATAGCACAATAAATTCCTGTCTCATAATTAGAAATTCTGCTCTCCTGAATACATTAAATATACTCAGCCAAATAACTGACTAAATTTCAATGAGCTAAGCCACAAGGTCAAGCAGGTGCTGTCCCTAAAACTTTGGCTTGTTCTTGGGATCCTATTCCTCATCCTGGGTTGTCTTGCCCAGCATTATTATAAGGGGAGGAACTTATCCTCCCTCAACTTGATCTGCTCTGCTTTGTTGATACTCATGGGAGGCATGCCCCTTTCTTAACAGAAATGGAGGAGGACTGGATGGGGACAAAGGGAGTGGAGGGGAGATGCAGAAAGGGAACGGGAGAAGGGAAAAAAAAGTACAGTTGGGATGTAAAGTAAATGAATAAATTTATTTTAAAAACTGACTAAATTTCTACTTGCCTTTCCCAACCACATGTCCAACATTGGCATCAAAATAAAATTCCACAGACCCACAGACACCCAACTGCCCTAACATCAAACAGTGCCTAATGGGTAACACTAATGAAAACCCACACTTGCTTGCTTTCTGCTGTCTCAACAAAATAACTCAGAAAATACACTTAGAGCAAGGAAAGTTTTGTGCTCATGGTTTCAAGTCTATAGTCTTCTGGTGTTTTTGCTTTGGGCCTGATGGAAAACAAGCATCATGGCAGTGACCATGTTACATCAAAGTGAATGGAATGTTGATTAGAGAAAGGGAGGAGCTAGGGCCTCAGTAAAGTTTTGATGTGGGATTTCCCTCTGTATGCTGTGAATTGGTTAATAAAGAACTGGCTTGGCCTGATAGGGCAGAACAGAGCTAGGCAGGAAAACTAAACTGAATGCTGGGAGAAAGAAGGGCTGAGTCAGAGAGAAGCCATGTAGCCCTGCAAGAGACAGATGCCAGACCTTTAGCCAGTAAGCCACAGCCACGTGGCCATACATAGATTAATAGAAATGGGTTAAATTAATGTGTAAAAGTTAGCCAATAAGAAGCTAGAGCTAAGGGGCCAAGCAGTGATTTAATTAAAATAGTTTCCGTGTGATTATTTCAGGGCTAAGCGGCCAGGAATAAACTGGTGGCCTTCCTCCAACAGAGTTTCAGGAAAATATGTGCCCAATAGCCTAACTTCCTCTAAGCACACCACCTAAAGTTCCAAATACTTTCCAGAATCTATAGCTGGTAACCAAGTCTTCATTACACACCTTTTGGAGAGACTTTTCTAATCCACACTATAACATTTTCTGTGACCTGTGGCACAGTGGCACCGCTTTTGACTCCAAACTATAATAGCCATTTTATTTCTCATAAATGAAACTCATATAAGGAGTGAAACCACAAAAATAAAACGAGAGGATCCTTCTGCAAAAAATAAATACCTGGACTCGTCTCAAATGAGGCAAATGTGACATAAGTACATTCAAAGCATTTTTTCAAAATAGTCTGACTTTCAAATTTAAGGTAGCTTAATACAAAATTTAAATCAATTGTAAAGTAAGCAGGAGCAATGCTGCCTTTACCCATGCAATCAGTCTCCACAGTCACAGATTTAGGTTGTAGCTCAGGTAAGAAGGAAACCAGGGCTTAGGGATGAGCTCCCTTTCCTACACTTAACACAGATGGCTCAGCAGGTGCTGGCAGGTTTCTACAGGTAAAACACCCTGGTGCTTAGAAAGCCTAGGTCTCAGAAGCAATAGTGGACATCTGTGGTGTGATAAAACCACTCGGATTCTGTCCTTAACATTACCATAGACCACAGACACGACAGACCCCAAACACCATCATGCAGGTCATGAAGACCACATGACTTTTTCCAGAGCTGGGTGTCATTTTCCCATGGTTACTATAACAAATCATCACAAACAAAGAAATATAAAGCAAACACAAGTTTATTATGTAATCATATGAAGGCCAAAAGTCTAAAAGATGTCCGCTGTAGTATGGAAGCCCCTTTGGACTATGGGATAGAGTTATTTCCCTTGTCACCGCCTTGTGGAAGCAGACCATATTTTTGGCTTGTGATCTACTTCTATCCTCAAATCTAGAATCAAGGTATCTTCTGACCCCTGAGTCCCTCCTTCTGTCCATGTAGTCCTTCTATCCTTTCTATATCTGTACTTCAGGTACCTCCTTGGAGAGGTACAGTAGCAAAACACAAATAATTTCACTTTTGATTTTACTGGATCCACCTAGATAATACAAGATTCTCTTTCCATCTCAAGACCAACTCATTCACATCTAAAAAGCCACTTTTCTCATAAATGGTGACATGACTTAAGGATTATGTCTTTCTGGGAAACACCATTCATTCCACCCTAGAAATATTCATATCCTTTGCTAACAGCACCAAAACCTTGGTTTGGAATTGTGAGAGCACAAGGCAGCCTCCGCACTGTTCAGACAGGCCATAGAGAGAGGAAAGAAGAAATCTAAAGACGGGAGCACGGACCAAAGGCTGTAATTCCCCATTAGCTAAATATGTACATTTAAATAGTTAAGATTAGAAATAAATTCATTCAGTTTCCATTTGCTCTCACCATTCATGCTGGCCACATTTCTATTGCCCAGAAAGGTTGCAGCTACTGTATAGGACTGAACTTCTGTCATTGCTTCAAGTACTGCTGGAATTAGCCACAGGACAGAGAAAATGAACTATAGCACATCACGGCAGGGGAAGACCAATTTCCTCTACTCTACACCAGCATAATTCCTTTCTCTATATCTCACACGTGTAGAATACATATGAAAGATGGTAGTGAGGTATTAATACACATTCAGCTCATAAAATGTGTGGGTTAACTACATTTTTTCTCTGTTTTAGTTTATTTGGAATGGGGGAATCCATGTTTTTAAAGTGATCTTAATTTTAAGATAAAATTAAAGCCTATGCTGCAGGGTTCCTGTGTTCTTGGAATGAGCATTAAAACGTACTCTTGTCCTGTTCTACAGAATATCTCGAGTCCATCTTTCTGGCTGTGAGTACAGGGGCTCTGAGTGTTGCTGGTGTCTCCAGGGCTTCTGTTCCAAAGATTTTGCTTAAGTGACTATGTTCTCTGGTTGTACGCTTACCCAGAAGAACCCTTCCCAGCAACATGGGATCAATTCCCTTCAGACTTGAAGAAGAACTTTCTCAGTGCTGTCTCTTATTTTGTGATTGTACCAAGTGGAATGAGGTCACTGGTGGAAGGAGATTAAGTCATAAGTATAGGGGGCCAAATGGTCAGTCATGTGTTTTCAATGTAGGGTTGTCTTGGTACATCAGTGGCTGCTGTTGCTCATATCCCTGGGCATCTTCAGGTTTTGATCAGACTAAATGTGTATGGATTTAAAATGGAATTAGAAAGAAGGCAGGATCCTGAGAGAAAACAATTTTGCTCTAATACTGAAAAATATAAATAAATATATAAAACTCATTGATGAACACTAAGTAGGTGAAGCATATTTAATTAATCCCATATCGTACAGCTTGTCAAAATATTAGAACCTTTGATGTGTAGGGCAACATAAAAGCTGTTTATGTCTGTGCTGTCAGATAACATTAAATAGAAAAACCATATTAGTTATTAGCCATTATAAATATTTAATGAACTGATGATTGCTACTTCCCTACAGAGTATTGGGTGGCCTTGAGGCATAACAAATGTGGGGCTTGCATGCTTCTTTGTATGTGTGTGATGTGTGCATGTGTGCACTTGTGGCGGCCAGAGGAAGACACCGGCTGTCTTCCTCAATCCCTCTCTGCCTTACTTCTTTGAGACATCTTCTCTTACTGAATCTGAAGTTTCCCAGTTCTGGGCTAGTCTAACTGTCCAGATGGTCTGGTGTCCCCTCCTACACACCTCTCCATATATACAGTTGGAGTTACAGACATTCACGGCTACATACAGCTTTTACCTAGGTGCTAGGAAACACAGCCATTTCTCCAGCCCTTGAAGGTTTCTTTTTTTATTTATTTTTCTCTCATATATTATATACTGACCACAGTTTCCTTCCATTTCTACTCTCAGTCCCTCCTTGCACCTTCCTTCTTTCCCCAGATCCACTCCTCTTTTTCCATTCAGAAAAGAGTAGGTCTCCCAGGGATATCAATCAAACCTGGAATACCATGTAACAGTAAGATGAAGCACAAACCAAGGCTCATATCAAGGCTGGGTGAGGCAACCCAATAGGAGGAAAGGGTCCCCAAAGCAGGCAAAACAGTAAGGGATGCCCCCAGATCCTACTGTTAGGAGTCCCACAAGAAGATAAACTAACAGTCATAACACACTCTCAGAGAATCTAGAGAAGAGCCATACAGGGTCCCTGGTTGTCCCTTCAGTCTCTGTGAGCCCCTACAAATATATAGAAAATTCTAGAGATGCCACACACTCAAAATTCTAATCATTCTCTCCTTTTTGAGTAAACAGTGATTTTTAAGAATTAAGTAAACACCAAAGTCTTGTTATTTTTATGTATATTTTTTAACTTACAAAGCGAGGATGCTGCTTACTAGTATTTGAGGGTAAAATGTTCCGGGGTATCTTTTTTCTTTTCAAAATGTTCGTGACTCTAAGACACAGTTTTAAGAATTTTTATTTTTCTATTACTAGAAATTGCTCACTAAATAGTTTACTCTGGTATTAGTTGCTTGTTATGCAGCAATTGCATGCCTGTGCTCTCAGAATTGAAAGAATTCAAGGGAAAAAGGTAACAGAAAATACTGTGCATCATGCATGTGCTGGACTAGGGAGAAGACAAACATAAGCAACTGAAGATTGTTAGCTGGGTACTGTGGTGGGAAGCAGGACAGGGTTGAGGTCTGCGGAAATGGTGCACTGGGTAAAATTGCTTTGCTGTGCCAGCCTGGGGACCTGAACTTACACCTCAGCACTCCACAAAGCCATATGCAACAGCATGGACATCTGTAATCCTAGCATTTCTAAACGACAGAGATAAAGATACAGGACAACCCAAGTAAGCTTGCCTGATAGCTAGCCTGCCACACACAGAAAGATAAACCAAATAAACCCTTTCTCAAATAAACTAAAGAGCAAGGAATGGCACCTGACTTTGTCCTCTGATCTTGGTATGCTATGTATCTTATATTTACTCACATAAGTCTGCATACATATGTGCACAGGTATAATTAACACATACACACACATGCACACACAGAGGCATGTGCACAAACATGTCCAAGGTGGAGGGATACAAAACAGCAAGTGGTAAACTTCTCTGAAGATGTGAGTTTAACTAGGCAGTTAGGGCAGAAGGACTGGAAGGAAGAGAGTCCCTGGGTGAGAATTATACCTGCAAAAGTTTCAAAGTCAGAACAAATTTGGTTGACCCAAAATGAATGGTATTCTCAATGGGGTCTGTTAAGTCCTAACTCGCATCTTTCATGTAAAAACGGTTAAATAAATAAATAAAGCTTATCGAACTTATATACATGTTTATTCAAATATATGGTTTATATATAATGAATTCCCCACGCTCCAAGGTCCTCATTGAATCCTTGCTGTTCTTTCCTTCTACTGAGATACAAAACTGCATTTCTCTCTGCACAAACACAGGCTACCACATCCCAAACTGAAGGAGTTCTTCTAAACCACTATTAGCTAAATCTGAGCCAAAAGTCTACTCCATTGTATCTTTTAACCTGTTAGTACAATTGCATGCAAGTACTTGATTTCTTTTTTTTTTTTTTTTTTTTTTTTTGTTTTTCGAGACAGGGTTTCTCTGTAGCTTTGGAGCCTGTCCTGGAACTAGCTCTTGTAGACCAGGCTGGTCTCGAACTCACAGAGATCCGCCTGCCTCTGCCTCCCGAGTGCTGGGATTAAAGGCGTGCACCACCACTGCCCAGCAGTACTTGATTTCTTTATGTGAAAGCTGTACCTTGCTGTTTTATTAACACTTGGTCTATAATTGTTCCATTGACTATTTAAAAAAAAAATCAGTTTTTCCATAGATCTAATCTACATGGGAAGTAGAAAAAGACAAGCTCTCCTGAGTAAATTGGGAGCATGGGGACCTTGTGGAAGGGTTGGAGTGGAGGGGAGAGGCAGGGAGGGGAACAGAGAAAAATGTAGAGCTCAATAAAAATTAGTAAAAAAAGAAAAAAATCAGTTTTTCAAATGATTATATCAGGATCAAAGACAGATCCTTCTGTCTTTTTGTTTCCAAGATACATATATGAAATTACTTGTAAAATTAATATATCTTTATTATAATATAATATTTTATCATACATAATTAATGAGAAGCTCCTTTGTTGTTCTGTTTGGAATGTCTCTAATGAGTGTCCTTTAAGGAAGGTGCTGGCTAAATGTTGGGTTTCAGAGCTTATATGCATATTTGCATATGTATATTCATTTATTTCTATTTAAATGACTTTTTTAAAAAAAGAACTGGTATTGAGTTTTGTGAAATACCTTTTTAATATCTTTAGAGACAATCACTGCTTCTTTCATTACCACTACTGATGTGACAAGCTATAATATTTAACATCCCAATATTAAATCGCTTTGCTTTCCAGGAAGGATTTTCACTAGCTCATGATGTGCTATTATTTTTAATTATTTTATTTTAAAGTGTATGCCTATTTTGCCTGATGTTCAAAGAAGTGTAAGAAAGTATTAGATTCCATATAGGTGCTGGGAATCAAATTCAGACATAAGAGCAACCACTGCTCTTAGACACTGGGCCATCTCTCTAGCCCTGCATTATTTTTTTGAAATAATATTGATTTTTAGTGTTATTTTTACTTGTGCATTGGTACTCCTCAATTAAAAGTCTTTTTGTTTTTTTTTAAAAAAAGGTTGTATTATTATAGTCAGATAACTGTAAGATTTTCCATTGTGGGAACTATTTTGAAGAAAATGTGGAATCTGCTCACTATTCAGTGGTAGGGTGCTGTGAGGAAAGTTTAAATCTAGGTTTCCTTGTTATGCATAATGCTGTTTGATCATCCAAAGAGATATTTGTTCACTTATATTGATTTAAACTGAGATGCTGAGGCCAGAAATATAGACATACATCACCATTCTTAGAGACTGAAAATATGATATCTGAAATCAAGTGACTCAAAGATAATGGATTCTGGCGCACGTGTTTGTTTCTTCTATTAACCTAAGCAACTTACTTACATTTTCAGTGTTTATTTGCCATGAAGTAGGATTCATAACACTGACAAGCCAAATTCCCGCTTGGAATTTCATCCTATTGATGGCCACATGGATGCCTGCTGTATTTAGGCTGTTTCAATGCATAACGTGTTTAAGAAATATTAAAAAACAGAAACGGAAATACATCGGCTGGAAGAGAGCTGCTTCAGTGTTAACTGACTTCTGCTAGTAGAGGTGGATTAATACTTAGTATTAATGACACAGGTGGTCAACATACCGAAGGTGACAACAGAGAAGCTTATCTGTCACTAGAAAAAATGATTTCCTTCACTCCTCAGAACCACACAAATTGTGAGATCCCACCAGGTGTAGTCACCGACAGTGCACCAGGAATAAGATTAAGGACTATGATGCTGTCAAATGGCGGAACTGCCTTCTCAAATGGAATTTTAAAACGCACATGCTCTGACTTGAACCCTGGCAGACCCCACGTTATTAAAGGTTGTCACGATCTGTTTTTTTTTTTTTAAAGTTGCAGGGTTGGTAGCTTTATCACCAACCCTGACCTTTCAGGTGCAAGGGCTACAGGACTTTTATTAAAACCCTGTTCGCTTTCCTTGTGTCAGGAAGGAGAGGCAAAGACTTCCTGAAGGTTAATGGGCTCCAGGAGAGGCCTCTTACGGACATGCTGGTGTTCGGTGTACAGGCCATCTCGAGCGTGACATCCCATATGAAATGCTCCTAAACTTTCTTTGATATGAAACCTGTAAACTGAACGTTGTTCTTCTCTTGAAGTTAGAGGACAAACACTTGGGGCCGGGCGGTGGTGGCGCACGCCTTTAATCCCAGCACACGGGAGGCAGAGGCAGGTGGATCTTTGTGAGTTCGAGACCAGCCTGGTCTACAAGAGCTAGTACCAGGACAGGCTCCAAAGCCACAGAGAAACCCTGTCTCAAAAAACAAACAAACAAAAAAAGCCAAAAAAACAAAAGAGGACAAACACTTGGAAATCTCTTGTGATATTAATATATACATGTCTTAACTCAGATACAAGAACAATATGTTAATGCATGTCCTACATTATGATTCTATAGACAAATAGTGAACATATTCTCTAATTCAAGAGAAAAGAGGCCAGTCTTGTATAAATAGAAGATTGGAAAGAAGAAGAATCCATAACTTGGGAAGAACACAGAGTTTACTTAAGACAGACATCCTTTGGCAAAATAAATAAAATCTAGAAGAGCTACAAAAAGAATCAGCAATAGGAATGAATTTGTATTTGAAATAGAAATGCATGGTAGTAAAAAAGTGAGCAAGGCTGGTACTTTGGAAAACATGCATGAGAAGCAGTCACTGAACTAAAACCTAAAAAAAAAACACATCAGACATTTCCAAATGCTTTGTGTGTGTGTGTTGGAGCAGATGCTTACAGTGATAATTTTTTAAAATCATTTTTTAGTTTGGTTTTAGAATTTAGTTTTCTTAAGCAATGCCTGAAAATCCTGGGATCTTTGGGTTCCTGGTTCATATATTAACACAACTTTTACTTTTCCAAAATGAATTTGTGGAAAGAATACATTTCTGAAAGAAATCATAAAGAGAAATGTGTAATTCGATCATATTTCCACTTCTGCACTGATGGTTTTTCATAGTTCTTTAATTTTCTGAATTCTTGATCACATCACAGAGGGACATTGGCATTTTTCAGAGTCCTTTTCAGGCTTACTGAGAATAATGACAGAGAACACATCAGGTTAATAATCTGAATGTAGGTTCAGTCTCTTGTAAGATAAAGAAACTTAAAGCACAATTCAGATGGTTAGTTGAGAAAAATTAAATTTGGTCATTTGTGGGATCATTGAGAGTTTCCCATAAACCAAGCCCTGGAGTAGGATCATGAAACACAAACTAATTCACCCCCTTTCTGGCCTCTAGGACTCCATCTATCACTGGGAGGTGCATATATAAGTGAGATTCTGGCTGCAAGAATCTTAATCCTTGAGAGCAGCTCAGAGTCTCATTCTCTGAAGACCCCTTAGAGTCTGGTCCTGTGGAGGCTGCAGAGAGAGAGCGAGCTTTACTCTTCAGGGATTCTTAGCAGTGAACATAAGGGTACCAGGTAGAAAATAGTACTGAGATGAAGACTGGTGTGCATGGGATAAGTATCCCATATCTACTGCATCTTTTCCTCCTCTTCTTTCCCCCCTCACTTACTATAGCCTTCTTTATAGCTTCATTCCGCTACAGTTCCTGTGTGCTTATGCATCAATCACTATGCTACAAAAACCGTATCTGTGCTGTAATCTTGGTAATAACTGTGCCATACAATTGGAAGTATGTATTAGACATGAGGTAGAATCTACAGGTCAATTCCACGGGTAAGTAATGTTTTCTCGTGGTTCTAATTAGCAACTACAACTCTCTTTCCAACTTTAGCAGCAAATTCAGTCAATCATATGAAAGCTCAAAATGGCTTACAATCATTGTTTCTTATTTATACTATGCCAGGTTGAGTTACAGAAAAATATTCAGGAGCTTGGCTTGCAATTGTGTTTTTAATTATAATTATTAAAATTTCTGAAGTACTTTTAGAAATAATGTCCTGGTTATATGTTATCTGAAGGTCATTGTTGATAATAAACCCAGACTCAATGCTTTATTATAGTAACAGCAGCATCATAAGCTGTGAATTTGATTGTACTGTTAGGACCAGGCACATTTTGATAATAAAGTCATTTGTCTAGCATACTATTTAAAATTACTGAGCAGGCTGGAGAAATGGTTTGGTGGTTAAACACTTTAGCCCACAATTGCCAACGATTCCAGCTCAGGGTATCCAAAACCATCTTCTGGCCTCTCTGGGCATGCACATGATACACACATGGCATGTACTCAAGCTGGCATACACACATACAGGTGAATTACAAATATTTTAAAAATCAATCATTAAAACATTTAAGGGATTAGTGTGTGCTATAATGATGATTCAGAGAGAAGCTATTTGAAAATCTATCTTCCTATATCTATATCTGATGTTTTAAAATAAAAACAGTTTTATGCAATCCTTTTGAAGTCTTAGTCTCTAACATCTGCGGTCAGAGCTTATGTTATCATTTTTATATCACCACAGATTTGATCTCCCACAGTCCATTTTGTGCTGTATTGCCTGGCGCTGAGTACTTTATAATGGATAGCAATAAATTCTCCACAACTCAAGGGTCTGTCAGTGGGAGGGTCTCTGATAGAGGCCATCTTATTTCATCATACTATCATAGAGGGTAGATGAGCAAGAGGGGGCTAATTCCAACCAACTACAAAGTCATTCATCCAACCTACAAGGGCATAGACATTAAAGCCCATGTCATTTAATGTTTATAATACTATTACAATGGCAATCAACTTTCAATATGAGTTTTTGAAAGAGCATTCAAACCATAGCAATTTGCCAATGCCAATGTCATGCAGTTCTCACATACAAAATACATTTGTTTCTACCCAATACCTCCAAAAGATTTATCTCACAACATCTGTTCCAAAGCACAGATTCATATGCAAATCAGAAAAGTGAGAGTCTCAAAACACAATGCTTCTTGATGCCAATTCACATGAAATGGTGAGATTATGAAGTCAAAACAATCTTTGTGTCTTCAGAGTATAGCTGACTGGAAAAGTGCAGTATAGATATTTCCATGAGGGAAATGATGAGAAAGAAAATACAGATACTTGATCCCCCAAAAATCAAGGACTACCATAGCAAACAACATTAGATTTTAATGTAATCCATTGTAATCAAAATAATCCAAAAGTAATCATCATTGACTTAAGTCACAACTCTGAGACATGCTGGGGTAAGGAGTATAACTCCAATCATCAGGGGTACTGCCTTTACAGCTTTGAAAAGATGTTAACTACTTCAATAATGATTCAGGTTGGAATTATTCAGTTTTTTTGGTTTATAAGAGAGAGTGATCATTCCTTGATGAATGCTCCTTGATGCTCTCCATAACCTCCCTCATGTCACCTTGTGACCGTGATGGCAGCTAGTGTCTTTAGTAGCAGGAAAGAGTTCACTGCTTTTATGGAGTCATGCAATAGCATTTGGTCCATTTGAAACTTATCACTTGCATCATCATGTAAGTGATACCAATAGGTCCAAAAAGTGGACCTATTGAAGAACACTGCTGACTGGAAGATTTTCAGAAATTTTGTCTACCTACTTTATGAGTATAGAGCCTGAAAACAGAGACTTACTGAGATGGTGGAAAGCTGTTCTCAGGGAGAGTGGGACACAGGTCCATATAGCATCTGTTAGCTAGAGTTAACATAATTGACCTTCAGGCTGGTCACTGAAAATTCAACACTCTAAAAAATCAGGGAATTATTTTCTTCAAGCTTGAGTTTCTACCAGACTTAGAGACAACAAACCCCAAATAGCCTAGGGATAAGAAAGAATACTTCCTACTAACGTCTTTAGCTAAATTCTGAGAATCAGCCTCTTTTTCTCATTAAAAATTGAACTATCAGATGGCTATATCCCAGCCTATTTAATCTGAAACAAATCTCCTTGTCTAAGGTTCAACTACCTAGATCTTTAATCTGAGATACCTTCTAACACACTTCACTAATGTTTTGTAGAGTTTTGATACACAGTCAGCCTTCTTCTCTGAACTACTAATCAGATAACTATACATAGACTACTGGTGATGAAGCATGACTTCTCTCAGCAGGATACTCACCATGGTATGCTGACTGAGCACAAGACAAAAATAAGGTTGATCTAGGTTGTCAGTCAGGACTTGAAAAGCCTTAAGATGATATAAACTTGTGGGGATTCTCTAAAGCTAAAGAATACAAGAGATAAGTCCTCTGTTATGGCATGTGTTCACTTTTCTCTAGAAAAACAATAGACTGCAAATGTCTACTACATTGTATATCTTACTAAAGCTTTTTCTTGAAGGTCTTATAGATGGCCAGAGATGATATATTAATAGTAAATGTGTCAGTCTTTTAAAGGGGTCAGGTGTATTTTACACATTATATTATATTCTCATTAGAACTCCTAGGGTCTATCTAAAACCAAAAGTGCTTTCAAGGAAACCCCTGGCTCATTAGGGTTTTGATAGACTTTCAGGGTTTTTTTGATTTGCATAAAATGTTTACAGTCCTCCTGTATAGAACAGACTATGATATCAAGTATACAATTATAAGTGTGTGTGCACGCATGCATGTGCACGCTCACACTCATTTCTACAAGAAGCAGTGAATGAAATTATTATAATAGAAAATCTTGGTAAAGAAGTTACTCTGTGTAGTAGAAACTGATGTGAGATTCTCCTCTGTATGTTATGAATATGTTTTATTACCATTGGTTATTAAAGAAGCTCTTTCAGCCAATGGCTTAGTAGAATAAAATCAGGTGGGAAATCTGAACAGAGAAATAGAAAGTTGCTGGAGTCAGGGAGATGCCGAGTAACTGCCAATCTGTAACTGTGAGCCACAGCCTGAAAGGGATGCACAGCTTAATAGGAATGGGTTAATTAAAGAAGTAAGAGTTAGCTAGAAATATACCTAAGCTATTGGACAAACAGTGCTGTAATTAATATAATTTCTGTCTTATTATTAGAGTCTGGGTGGCCAGGAAATGAACAAGCAGTCACCATCTACAGGAAACCATGTTATTTAAGTAGCCATAGATAGCTAAAGCAGACCATAGGCTTTTACAAAGTAATTGAACTTTAAGATTGTCACCTAATGAATTGAACTAATGTGGTCTTCTACATTAAGTCACGTCATGACGTTTTTATTGTCTCTTTTTTCTTTTTTCATAATTCATTTTATTGTTTTTATTGAACTATGCACTTTTATATACTCCCCTCTCTACCTCCCCCACCTCCTTCTGCCCTCTCCCATGATTCCCAAGCTCCCAATTTACTCAGGAGATGTTCTCCTTTTCTACTTCCCACTTTCTCTACTATGAGATTCAGTGTGGTTGGATTTATGTTGAGGTCTTTGATTCATCTGGAGTTAAGTTATGTGCATGGTGATAAGTATGAATATATTTTCATTCTTTTGCATGTCGATATTCATTTATGCCACTACCATTTGTTGAATACACTTTCTTTTTTCCATTTATATTTTTTGCTTCTTTGTCAAAAATCAGATGTCCGTAGGTGCGTGGATTGATGTCCAGGTCTTTGAATCGATACCATTGGTCCTCTGTTGATTAT
>JAQHUG010000207.1:2392855-2411744 GCA_028555095.1 Dicrostonyx torquatus | reverse complement strand
ATTGGTTCTTTGTACTGTTTTCTTTGTTTCTATTTTGTTGATTTCAGCTCTCAATTTTGATAATAATCAAAGTGAGAGCTGTCTCTTTTTTCTTTAACATATTTGTGTATATATAAACACACATGATAAAGTTATGTGTATATCACAAAACATAATGACACTTCCTCTATCACTAGAATATAATATTTTATCTTTATTGAAATCATTCAAGAGAATACCAAGAATCAAGATTGCCATCAATTGTTGGCTGTGTATCTGCTCAGTATTTTAGCAAGAGTGATAATCTTCCATTAAGCAATGGAGCTACAAAAATCACTCCCTTACTATCTCCAAGGGATTGTTACAGAAACTTTAACAATAAAACATGCAGAGCCTTGATTTTCTGGTCTCATAGCACAGATCTGAGTCTTCACACTTTCTCCCACATGTTTATGCTATCTCAAGATTACTCATATATTTCTTATATAATATAAATGCTACATAATACATAATTTCACTCCATATTTTAGGAAATGATGCCAAAAATATCTGGGCATGTTGAGTACAGTCACAAACTCTTTTTCACATTAATTAAGATGAATGTTTATTTAGCAACAATGACATAGTTTAAGTTTTATGATATACACTGAAAAGAGGCAAAATCTTTGATTTAAAATTCCTGGAATGTTAGTCTTCTAGATAGAAGAACAGTGAGCTAGTGTTCCCAGGAAATCTCAGAAATTTCAAAATTATGATTATTTTAAATATAGTTTAATAATATTCACATTATAATAAGTGTATAACTAAATCCATGTCTAAAAAAAACCACTAATCTCAGTATTAAATAAAAACTATTGCCTACAAAAATATTAAAATAATTAAAAGAATAAATTAAAATTTATATCTTGCACTAAAGCAAAAAGCTCCTTATCGAATTATATGTGGACACTGCCCATTTCAGGCCTTATATTTGAAAATGTATTATATCTTGCAAAATAATTCAAAAGACTTACATGAAATATATATAATTCACTAATATGCATTTATATTTAAAAAACTTTATTAGACCTTATTATTTTCCTTTTTAAATGTTATACTAACCCCCCACACATTAGTTTACATTTATAAAAGTATATATTATAGGCTAACGTATGCATATGCAGGAAATTATGTGGTTATTCTCTTTCTGAGACGAGGTCGGGCACAAGTTTAAAAATGTATTTTTAATCTGAGCTTGGTGGAACCCCTATGGACAGGTGTGGAATTTACAGATGGGAGTGACATTCATAATTGGTCAATTGTAACCCAGGGCTTGTTTGTCCTTGTGCAGCATCTCACCCTAAAGCATGTTTAATTACAGACTTAAATCAGTATAGAACATATGTTCAGGTTAAAAATGTCTCCGAATTTTAAGTTTAACTTGTAAGTCTTACTTGATCCTAGAATGTTAGAGATAATTCTTATAAGATACTGTTTTTAAAATAATAACTGAAAATGTAGATAAAATAACTGTGAAGGTATGTAAATAGAAATGCTGCATAAATAGCATAACTGTTCACAGATAATCAATAATAATTTAACCTTTGAGCATCTATACTCTTGAGTTCTACTGTCATTCAAGGTAAAGGGAGCTTAACCAGACCCTGTCTGTTATTAACTATACCTATAATTCTCTAAGATCTATGCATAATTCCTGGACAAACCAAGGACCTACATTTTTAAATTTTGTAGAAGTAATTCATCTTGGTACAATAGTTAACACTAACTATATTTCTAATTTCATTTCTATGATATTTTATTATTATATGCATTTATAAGCATTCATTGCAGAATATTAGTAAAAGAGAAAAATGTTAAGAAGTAAATGAAAAATTGCCCTAAAGTTCTTACCTTGAATATGCCACTATAAATATTTCAGTGTACTGTACACCCTTTCCCCCTAAGTATGTTCATTAGGAAAAATAGTCTCCATACACACCCAGGAAATTATGTAGCTGAAGCTGTTTACACACCCATTCTCCAAAGGTTTTTTGAAATCTGTCTCCTTGACTCTATGGATTGACTCCAGCATTCTGGACTGAAAATCATCAATTATCTGGTGTGGCAAAAAACATCTTTCTTTACATAGGCACCACGGAGAATTTTAAAAAGAATAACCTGATGTCGCCACTTTGTACTCTCATACATTTCCTTGAATTCCTACAGCATTTGGAAGAAAGTGGGGGATCTTATAGTAACAAGGGTGCTGAGAGATTGGCCCTACCACATCTTCTGACTTTAGCCTTCCTGTTCTCTGGGTTTCTTCTTCCGCCATATTGTAATTGCTTCTTTTTTGAGTCACTATATTGTCCCGTTAAATTCACATTAATTCTTCTACACCGAAGGCACAAGATTTTTCTTAAATCACAACTATTGGGACCATATTTGCCCCATTGTTTTGAAGAAGACTTATTTTTATTTCTTATGTGTGAATGACAGCCTTTATGTATGTTTTTGTGTTGTATGCATGTATGGTGTCCTTAGAAGTCCAAAAAGGTATCACATCCCTGAAGTGGTTACCATGTGCTGAGAATTTAACCTGTGTTCCCTGCAAAGGAAACAAGTGCTTTTGATTGCTGAGCCATCTCTTCAGTCTTTAGTAAACACATTTTAAAGTTAATACTGAAATGCAAAGTATGGCAGATGGAGAGAGAGGTATCATTTTCTGTAAATATTCACACAGCAAGAGGACTGTATCCTTGTGGGATGGAGCCATCCAAGTGACTCGGCTCATCCCTGTCCTGACAAACTTCTGTCTGTGTTTTTCTCCTGTTCGTGTTCACCCTTGGCTCTTCACCCCAGCTCCTTCTTCATTTTGTCCAATAATTCTTCTTTCCTGACTGGGAGTGGAAAATCTGAGGAAGATTCAATGTTAAGTGACCTATGGAGAGCAGCTTTATAAAACCTGTTATCTTTCTCTTCAAGAAGACATTAGAAAAAAAAAGAAATCAGTCGGAAAAGAAAGAAATATGCCATGGGGTTTCCTAAAGTAAGCAAAACTCAGTCTCTATAAACAAGAGAGTATATTATAAGGTTTTAAATTCACTATATGTTTTCTTAAGCCCTCTTATTGATTTTCATTTTAGGAGAGGATAATTGTTTGCAGAAAATTACTTCCAACCTGTGCAGAGACCTTGGCACTTTAGTTTATCCTGTTTTGGGGTCTGCAGTCTTGATCTTTTGTGCTCTAAATTGCCACTAGCTTTTGCCAGTTGTGGCACTGTTTTTCTTTGCTGGAAAAGTGACAAGGTTAATGACAGCTGTGTTTGTCTAACATGTTTCTAATCTAGCCATTCTGTCCTTTAAAGGGTAGAATGGATCCACCACTGACACATAAATAATAATTTCAGAGACTTTCAAAAAGGTGATTGATATTCTTGCTTTGGGATATTTTCTTTCTTTGAAGTGCCTGATGGAAAAAAAAAGAAGATGGTACAAAAAGCTTTTCAGTTGGAATAGAAAATCTGAATGGTAGATGGGAGGCTGAGATCCAAAGGAGAAAAGCAAACAGCAACCTGGATGCAGAAAACATAGCTGGCAGAACTCTTCTTCTTCGAGGAGCCAGTCTTCTTGGAACAGAATTAGAGCCAGCTGCCCTGCTACCAAATAGCTGTATGGATGGCGGATGTAGATGGTACTAAGTACAGTTGCAGGCTTTCAGAAAAAGCTATCTGCAATCCCAGGTATAAATCTGGACCCAGCTCCTACCTGCAAGATGTAATGTCCCTCTTCCCAGTCGGAAACAGTCCTTAACTTTGCTACCCAATTGACCATATGAAAATGCAACCTTTCAACAGGAAGAAAAGTATCGGTGTCCAAGATGAATAAAGCTTTAAATTCTTTTTGATTTGCTAGAAGTTTTCACATTTTTCTTTCAGGGTTTTAAGAAAATGACTGTCCAAAAGTAAACACACAGACATACAAAACACTCTTTATGCTTAGTGTCTTGATGGGGAATTCCCCTCTGTATTCTGTGAATATGTTTTATTACCATTGGGTAATAAAGAAGCCGCTTTGGACTATGGCAGGGCAGAATAGAGCTAGGCAGGAAAACTAAACTGAATTCAGGGAGAAAGAAGGCAGAGTCAGGGAGATGCCATGTAGCCCCCCAAGAAGCAGGAAGTAGAAACTACAAGCCTTGTGGTAAAATATAAAATAATAAAAATGGGTTAATTTATGATGTTAGAGCTAGAAATACACCTGAGTCATCAGCCAAACAGTCTTTTAATTAATATAGTTTTGTGTGATTATTCAGATCTGGGAGGCTGGGAAACGAGTTCACAGTTTCTGCTTACACAATGAAGCAAATCAGTACATTCATCACCTTGCACAGTTACTTGTGTGTTCGGGGGGGGGGTCAGGAGGAAAAGCACCTGTGTAGCCAATGAAGCATGAAGTACTATTAACAGCCACAGCCATGCTGTCCATTAAACCTCCAGGACTTCATCTTACAGTAAATCATTTGTATCCATTTGACTTGTCTTCTTCCCTCATCCTGTTCTGCACTCTGTTTTTTCTAAGTTTGAACTTCACGATTCCCCACATCGTTGAGATCAATCATCAGCATGTCTGACTGTGCTTGGCTTCACTTAACATAACGTCCTCCAGGGTCTCCATGCTGTCATCAGTGGCAGCTCTTCCTTTTTCTTTTTTCTTTTTTTTTTTTAAGAGAATCTAGTTTTATACTTCACCATTACTACATAGTATTTTCCCCTACATCTTAGCTATTGGGAATCCCAGTGAATTAAGCATAAGGATATTAAAAAATGTCTCTTGAAGTTCCTGATTTAATTTTTTAGATATATCTCTGATATATTACTGTATCATCTAGTAAATATATATATATTTAACTTTTAAGTAATTTGACTCTGTACATTAACATTCCTGTAAGCAGTAAATAAGGGTCCCCTTTTCTTCATCTCCTAACCATCAAGTGCTGTCTTCCGTCTTTTATTAACAGCCTTCCTGACGTGTGGGAAAGGCAATGTCATTGCACTTGGATTTGCACTTCTCTGTGCTATGGTTTGAATGTGAAATGTATTCCACAGGCTCGTGTGTGTGGACAATTGATTCCCAGCTGGTGGTGCTGTTTGGGGAGTTGTGACTTATTTAGGATATGGAGTCTCGCGAGAGGAAGTGATTCACTATGGGTCAGGCAATGGCAATTATAGTCAAGCAAGATTTCTGACTAAATCTCTCAGGCTTTGGCCTACTAAGATGTGAAGAACAAACCATGCCAAAGCTCCTATTGCCATGCCCATGTTTCTAATCATGACTAAAGAAATGAACTCCTTTCTGATTTTTAGTACATTCTATGGATCCGGAGTCCCATATCCAAATGCTTTAGCAAGTGACTCTTACAATATGGCTATTACCTGACCATACATTGAAAGTACAAATTCTCTATTGTTGTGGTATGGGAGAGGGGGATTGATGACTGTATCCTAATCTTACTTCTGCTCCCATCTTTGTGCTTTAGTGCTCAGAACCATATAAGGGACTGTGAACAAGCTCCCTCTGCTTTGCCTTCCCCATTCTGATGGACTGGAGACTCTTAGACATTGAGTGAAAATAAATCTTTCTTCCCTTAATTTATTTCTTTCATACATGTTATTGTAGTTGTGAGAAAAAGCAGATAGTCATAGTGAATTAAAAACTCTAGTTGGTCTTATTGATTCAATCTTCCTCAAATTTTCTAAGACTCAGAGTCTAAGGTGGCAGAGTTCTCATTGCTGGGATAGCTGCCACTGCAATCCTAATGTAGAGTTATTTTAATAAGATCTCTGATGATTTGTAGGTTTCCAATCTGCAGTGGTCTCTACCTATGTATGCCCAAACTTGCATATTCTGAGTAGAATTTGTCCTTAAAGATCAAAAAATTCACATAGTAAGGGGCTGAAGAAACAGTACAGTGGTTTGGAGCACTCACTGCTCATACAGCGGACCTGGTTTCAGTCCCTAGCACTTATATTTTGGCTCACAAACATCCTTAATCACAGCTCCAGGGCATCTGGTGCCCTCTTCTGGCCTCTGTGAACATATGGTACTCACACATGCATACAGGTCAACACTTACATAAAATAAATTCTTAACATATTTAAAACTATGAAATCCACATTATGAAATTCTGGTGTTTTCTGTGTTAGCTAGAAGCAGCTGTTTCAGTTGAAATGTATATTCCAAAGAATTCATGTCCCAGGAACTGAGTTTCTATGTTCATGTGGTAATGAGATTTAGAATTGGGGATAGTGAGGTGATAGAGTCAAGGAGAATGCTGCATTCCTGGCAGAAGAAGAAGAAATAAGAAAAAAGAAGAGGAGGAAGAAGAAGAGAAGAAAGCAGAAAGAAGGAAGAAGAAGGAGGAAGAGAAGAGCTGAGATGGTACACTTTCACTTTCTTCGGTCCCCAAGTTAAATCCCATACCAAACCATGATCCAACCTGAAATCCTCACCAGTGCTGGGACTACTAAGAAGCAGTGCATGACTTATTCATATCTTCAGAGACTTGTCCTATCCTTACCAGGCAAACAGGAAGCTCTCCCTGGGGATGCATGTAACTCTAGTGCCATGCTTCTGTACTTCCGTCCAGGCTATAATATGAGCTGGATAAACTTCTGTTCTTCAGAAGTTACCCTGTTTCTTGTGCTTTGTTACAGCAACAGAGAACATACTGAAGTACTGAATCACACATAATGCTTCCTTCAGAACTCCCTGTTATGGCACGCAATAAAATTAGCTTCCCTTTTCACTGTCCTATCAATACAGACCTAGCATGGAGCTACTGAGGAAAACCGTGAGAATTCCAGCGAATCTCTTATTCCACCCTCCCTTTCCACATGGAATCACAAGTTGTCCATATTTTTTGGCAATTGTTGAACTATAAAAGAGGATAAGAACAACTTCTAAGAAACCCAAGGCCTGGTCACAGTGAACAGAAAACATTATGGTTAATTTACTTGAAGGGCGGTGATTTCCAGACTAGCTGGTACCTTGTGTGCACCCGCAACCACAAATTGGAAGCACTAAACAAATGGCATTTTGATACACTCTTTGAGATAACTGACATAAGCTTTGGCCTCTGTCCTTGTCATTTGCTCTTATTAATGTAGACAAAGCAATTGATTACAAGTAGGACAGATATTAATTCATTTCGATGTATTTGTTAAAGCACTCATGAAAGTACAGATTGATAGGCATTCTCAGGTGCCTTTAAACATTGATGTATGCACTTATTTTTCCTAGAAAATGTTGAGACAATTTGAAGTTAATATTGAAATTAAAAGGAAAATTTTGAATCTTTAGACATAATAAATACAAAATTTCTCCCTTAAATGGAAGCATATCAATTTGATCTTATAATAAACTTACGTCTTTAAAGGTGCTTTATATATAGGAAAATTAAATTAGTTTTTTTGGTGGTCAAATATAGGATTCTATTTTCATTGAATTTATGTTGACAAATAATTGCTGTCTGGAAGAGAAAGTTTTAAATTAAGCCTCAAAATTGAGGCAGATGAAGCCACAACTACTGAGCAGTAGAGCAATGATATAACCTTGAACCCTGCCTAAGAGTCATCAAGACCAATTTCTTTATTTTCTGCTCTCAGTTCAACCTTGAAAACTCTGTGACCTTAGTAAGATTAAACATTGCTCCTTTACTTTTTTCAGTTAGGTTCATATTATTTAGTGGACTGATGACATGTGCAGCCATAGTATATAAAATGTGTTCCAACACTTTAAAATTTCCTGTATTATTTTAAAATGGCAACAAAGCATTTCTATCTGCTGACTTCAAGGTTCTGCAATGTTTGAACATGTCAAAATTTTGTCATCGTTCCTACTTGGGTTATAAAACATGAAGACATATCAAAGAAAATAAGTCACTTTTAGATTCTGACATTTCCAGTCTGTCGGATATTCAGAGTCCTGGACATGAACACAGTTCCATCTACCCACAGGCAGTTTCAAAATACCCAGAGGCGCATGCCATTCAGTTATAGTTTGTAGGACATGGAGGAGAAAACAGTTCACTACACGTTGCCATTGCTGAGGAAAATAGGTTGGAAACTACAGCATCACTAAGCTGCAGTGCAACATTCCTAACCTGACCTCTCGGAAAAAAATGCCAAAATTGGTCTTCAACATCCCACCTAAAGGTCTCTTTGCTGAGCGACAAAGATTCAAGGGGATTTGCCCCAGGTGTCTTAAAGGCCAGGTAAACTACTGTGAGTACCCAGATGCCAGATGCAATCATTTTCAGTACAATTTTTGCTTTCAAACCCAAGACACTATGTGGGGCAGACTAAAATAATACAAAAATCATTTGAGCTTTACAGCTAGAGAAGTTTGTATTAAACCAAATGTAAACCTGTTACTCTAAGAACAGGTAGGAACTCTGAAAAAAATTATGGAAAATGATAGATGACATCAAAACTGTAATGCATACAAAGTGACAAAGAGGGAAATTCTGCTGTTTGGAAATGGTTTAGTTATCAAGAACTTTCTTAACACAAGCTGATTTAAAATACCTCATTCTAACAGGACATGTCTCGTAGCTCATGCCTTAAATGCAGTCACATATGTGGCTGCAAAGGAATTTAAATTTTAAAATTTTCACTCTGAATCATGGGGTATGATTAACAGCATTTGATGCATGCGTATTTAATAGCAAACAGGTAAGTTCACATGAAGGGAAGGAATACACTTTCACAAAAATATTTAAAAAGAAAAGGAGTTTGGGGCTTCAGGAGATGGTCCGATGAATATGTGATGTCTGGGCTGTGCTCTAAAGTATGATGGGTAATTCAGCAAAAGGGTCAAGCCTTTGTCCATAGGAGACAAGAATATCATATGACTTTAGTAAACAGTATAAAATGAGGGCTTGGAGATAAAGAACAAGAAGAGAAATGATGTGGAAAGATGTGGAATCGCCAGTAAGACAGTAAGTAAGTGTGGTGCCTTGGTTCTTACTGAGCAAGTCTTCACTCCAGCAGTGTTTTAGGTAGGCATTTAAGAAACTTCACACGTTAACACTTTGTAAGTGTTTATAACAGAAGTTACTAACCCCCTACCTCTATTGCCACTTGGTTACATGTTGGCTATGTCACCAGTATGATATTATGACAGTTTACCAATATTGTCACTGTTACTCAACTTGGGTAAACACTGAATCAAGAATTTTTTTCCACAGAATTCACACTTTTCTATCCTTAATTAAACATCTTTTTCTAATAGCTTTGGGAAAACCTCATCATAATTTCTGAATTGTTTGTCTTTTAGACAACATTGACACTTGTTTTAATGCTAAATCATCAATTCTCTAGAAAATGGGGTTATTTGGTTCCCCCTCTGCCCTAGCTGCTGTGTTTCTAGGTTACAGTTGGCACTGTTTATTCCCAATTTGATTGTCACCCCTAGAAGGGGGAGCTATTGCCACCAAGTGGGTAAGCACTAGGGTTGCTATGGGAGCATTGTGCACTGCAGGGAGAGAATAGCTTCCTAGTGCTATAACAGACTAAGTTTGTTATAAAGCATTTAGAAACTTTTTCATGGTTTATTGACCATACATTAAGATAGATATTTACACATTTCCTTACATAGAAGACTAGCAAAACAGGGCACAGTTTATTGACCATACATTAAGATATATATTTACACATTTCCCTATATAGAACACTAGCAAAATAGGGCAAATTTTGTCATAAATATGTTAAGTATATTTTAAATGCTTGCTGGATTTTTAAAAAGAAAACATGATACAAAATGCAAACCTTGAATAGACATTTAAATTTGGGAACACCCAGACACACAGAAATTGGATCTATGCTGTGGGTACTAAGATTGCCTGAATGAGAAAAGAACCATAACTGACAAGAAGCCCTTGTCTCCCACATGGTTACAGAAAAGGAGTTGACAAAAAGAAACTGGTAGAGCTGAAAGAAGCCAACAAAACAAGAGAAAAAGTGTGTCATGGCATGGAAATCAGTTTAGGCAGGAATTTGCTTCAGGAAAAGAATAGTATCAAGTGGATGCCAGTGGAAAATCAAGAAGAGAAAGTCCATCTTACACCAAGTGGCAGAGAGGTCACCTATGAAAAGAGACTCGAGGGGTGCAGGTTTAAGAGACAGTGTGAAACTAGTACCAACCTCCTTGAAGTTTTTCAGTGTAATGAAAATTGGGTGATAAGGGCGTACGTGTGGGATCATGGTTCATGTGAAATAGACATAAGCATGCTTCAATATTTGTAACAGTGAGTTGTTTTCTGTGCAGTGTGCAGGGCAGAACCAGACAGGACCCAAAAGAAGCAGAAGATAACACCTCTGTGGTTGGAGGGAAGCAGAATCAATCCATTATTGATTTAGTATGTGGACAAGATTTGTGGCCCGTTGGCAGAAAGAACATTTACTTTTCAGATTAAGCAGAAATGGAAAATGGTTACCTTTGTTTCTTTGCAGTTGTACTTACCAACCCACTCAGGAATTTAATGTGACAATTAGAATATAGACCCCATTCTCCCAATCTACTGTTATATGTATGGTTCCTTTCATCCTGAACTCTGCCTGCTCTCTATCTTTTAGGAATTCCTCATTTACTTTTAAGGTAGAACACATATTCTCTCCTCCATGTTCTAGCCGGGTTCATTAACATGAGTTATGATTAACTTGTCCATTATATTTTATATTATATCACTATAGTAAACATTAATTCAGATCACACTCATGTACACAAAACAGGTGTCCCCAATTCCTGGTTCTTGGTAGGTGACAGGAAAGTATGCAACAAGGGGTATCTTCCTGTATTATGTTGGCTTTAATGCAAATCTCTCAATGGAATATTATGTAGCATTGACAAAATGGTTCATCTCAAAAATTGTATATTAAAGTCAGGAATTGTAGCACAAGACTATACTCCCAACACTCAGGTATCTGAGGCAAGAGAATTTTGAGTTGAAGGATAGTCTGAGCTATATAGCAAAACCTGTCTCAAATGTATGTTTGTGTGTGTGTATACTCATTCATATATATAAATTTAAATTTATACCTGAAAATACCAATCAATGACAATTAATTTACATGCATCTCCACTATTAGAAAATTTATGGAAGATAGGGCTCAATTATGAGAAAATTTAAAAATTCAGATATTTAAGTAGGAATTCTATTAGCTAAAAACCTCTATTCTATGTACAAACTGGTTAATCGTGCCATTATTGAATCTCTTTCTTTTCAGATTGTGACCTCATGGAAGGTAGAAATATGAAACAAATAGGAGGTTTCTGACTATAAGTTTCTAGTTTCCACTTTCCCCTTTATCACATACAAGGTCAAGTATAACCTTAGAAAATCAGATAGCACATGAGGAGGTAATGAAATAGTGGAGATCACTTTGCTTCAGCTTTTATCTTTCTAAACCATAAGTCTGTATTTTATGTGAATCATGGCAGCCCAAAATGCAGAGATTTTGATTTATAAATGCCCTCTAGAAACCTACATATAATAAAGTGACAGCTTATATAGAAAAAAACCTGGATAATAAATGGTAATTACATTTGCAATGAAGTGTCTACTATAATCTGAATCCTGTATTCTGGCGTAGAATAGCATAGCAATCCAGTCAATTTTAATTTATGTAATGCTAATTATATCATTGATTTTAATCACTAATAAGAAGACTAAGATTCAAAAAGAACATTTGGGGGCCTTGCCTTATATTTATATTTGAAATATTAAGATATCAAATAGTAATTCAAATCACTCTTACTAGTTACAAATTTGTAGTATAATGTTAGTTAGAGTACAGCTATTTAACAAACGTTTACTGAGCAGTTCATAATTGTCAAGTGTTGGGGGACATTCTAAGGGTTCATTGTGGTATCAATCATTCTAGAAATATTCCTGTGGAAGTGAAATTTTAGGAGAATCTTAGTAATTTTATTCCCAACTACTATTTGTCCAAAGACAAATTAAGCTGTCATTTTGCTCTAAGAGTGTTTCTGTTAAGGCAAACCAGTTAAATCAATATTTATTTCATTTATTGGTCTTTGCATTGTAATTGAAATTACTTTTCTGTTTAAGAAAATATAAATTAATGAGATTTTTTATTTAACTGAAATAAAAATGTTTAAATGTGTCGCATTCCCCTATCTTCTTCCCTCCCTTTCAGCTTTCAGTTCTAAATATTGTTAAGTTTGCATATGATGAGTGAAAGCCATTTATGAACAAAGCAACTGGGCTATTCTATCTTTTGATGCATCTTTAACCTCATCCTCTTCTTGAAGATAAGAAAAGATAAAGGTTGATTTCCTGGAGCCCTGTGCAGAAATGAATCACGCAGAGAGTGCATGCACCTGCATGTGTGAAGAGTCAAAGAATCCTGGAGGGGGGGAGAGAAATGTCTATTTTCCATTAGTGCTTCTCTTCATGTACCCTATTGTAACTGCCATTCAGTTTCAGGAGTTTTCGATGAGTATATTATGTACTTGATAAGCTCCCCATGGTTTTTCCAATTGGCTGCATGTCCTCTCAAAGGACTGAGTTCTGATTTAGCATCAACCATGATGACTTTCTCTCTACAGTTTAGGCAAACTACTGTTCAGCTTTCTCCAACATAGCCAACCTCTCTCTGTCAGTCTCCTTTGTCTCTATTGGCTCTGATAGGGATTGCACTGTTGGAAGAATCCTTCCCAGATTCCCCCAGTGAAGACTGACTTCAGGTACTCGAGTATTCTATGGTTTAAATAAAGCCAATGTCTCCCTCAAAATTGAAACTCAATTCTCAGTGCAATAATAGGAAGGGTTGTGGTCTCTGGGAAATGATTAATCACTAAGATCGACCTCACAAATGGAATCAGTTCCCTCATAAAGGAGCATGATTTGTAAACCAGGGTCCTTTTTCCTTTCCACATGAGAACACAGGTTCCTTCCTCCAAGAGGACTTAGTCAGAAGACATCATTTGGGAGGTAGCAAGAAATCTTCTCTAGACACTAATCCTGACAGAGATTTGATTTTTTAACTTCTCTTCTTTCAGACCATAAGAAAGAACTGTTCCTAAAGGCTATGTTATTTTTCTTACATCATTCCAAATGGACGATGATAGTCTATTATCACAAACCACCTGGTATTATAGCTATTTGTGGTTATTCCATTCTAAAGAATGTGTTCTACAAAAACTAATTAATTCCTTCATCAGTTTAACTAAATTTGTCATTTATCCACTAGAAATCAGTCATGAGCTCTTCTTGAGTTAGACGCCAAAGATATAACAAGAAACAAATAAAGGTCACCCCAGACCTCTTAGAACTTGACATCCTAATGCAGATGCAGACATTCTGAGAATGCAAAAGTCACAAGGGTTTCGGGCAAAGGCAGAAGACGGTGTGGCTTTCAGTTTCCTATGCATTTCTATAAGGAAAGTCAATGTTCTGTCTTGGTGAGGCTAGACATGCAGAGCTTATGAAAAGAGCGTATGTAAAGTCCTCTGCTACAAACCAAGGGAGCTCTGCTCTATGGGAAAGAGTTTCTGAGCACTAGAGCTGGAAGCTGTCTTCTACTGTTAAACTGAGATATCAATGGTTAAGGGAGACAGAGTTCTGAATGTGGAGCGACCCTACCCAGTGATACACAGACTTTTGATATCATTATACACACATATGCATGCATGCACAGTCAACTGACCTGGGACTTGAATCTTCATATAAGATTATAAATGAGAAAGATTTAATCAACTAATGACTGGCAGTTGCATTTTGTATGTACTTCAACAGCACCTTTTTAGAAAGTACATTTAATCAGGTGAGGGGTAACATAGGCACTACCTGTGTGCATACCGTCAGACACTTCGTCCTGTTAATGACTGCTGCTGGATCCCAGTCTAAAGGCACCTTTGATTAGTTGGTTTTGTTTTGACCTAGAAATGAACTTTTTCCACCAAGCTGACTTTGAACTTATGAATCTCCTTCCCTTGAGTCTTCGGTATTGGCATTATAAGCTTGTGACACCACGTTTGTCTTAAAAGTTACCACTTCTGAATGACTAAGTTTGCAATCTCATAGTTATGGGAAGAATGTGAACTATATAACAGGCTGTTATCAATCTTTCACAGTAAGAAGCTGCTACATTAACACTGAAAGTAAACTTATACAGAAATTTTTGAGCAATAAAATCATACTTATGGAGTAAATCAAATATGCATTATTTGCTTGGAAAGACCATGCTAATAAATCTCTGAAAGCCAAAATTAAAATTAAGTAAGAAATGACCAAATGAAGACAAAAATATTCCCCCATCAACAGCATTAGTACTAGAAATTCAAAGCAAAATCAACTGGTACACTAAAATTTTTAATCATCTTCCATTGAATGTACTGACTAGTTTTATGTCTACTTGACACAAGTTCAAGCCATTTGGAAGGAGAGAACCTCAAAGGAGAAAACGCCCCCACCGGAGTGGCCTGTGGGAAAGCCTGTTATGCATGTTCTTTGTTGATGATTGATGTGGCAGATTACTGTGGCCACGTGGTGCCACCACTAGGTTGATGGTCCTGAGTGCTATAAGAAATTAAGCTGAGCAAGACATCAGGAACTTGTCAGTAAGCAGCATATCCCACAGTCGTTGCTCTGCTTCTGTTTCTTGTCTGACTTCCCTGGATGATGGGGTACAAGGTATAAGATTAAATAAACCCCCTTCTCTCCAAATTTTCTTTTGGTCATGGTGCTATATCACAAGACGAACCCTAGCAAAGATGCTGGGTGTATGAAATAAACTGTGAACAGAAGCATTTAGGACAAGTGGCATAGCCAAAGCAATTTCATTAATGAAACATCTAGAAAATGAAAATATTAAATTTTAAGTCTTGCTTTTGAAAAGGAAATAGAAAACAGATGCATAATTATTTGGCTGGGGTTAGCTGCTGAGGCCAAAATCTATCTAAAGATGCTTATGGAAGGTTATGTCTCTAGACTCTGGACCTTTTCAAAAGAGTTGGGTGTGTCAATATGAGAGTTTCAAGAAAGAAAGGAAGAAAGGAAGGAAGGAAGGGAAAGAGAGAAAAAAAAGAAAGAAAAGAAAAATCTGGACTCATATGACACGGAATTTTTGCAATGATTATTACAACCACCTATAATAAAGTTTCCTCCCATAATAGTAGAAGAGGTTGCAAAGTAAGTGACACGGTGATAATGCAGACAGAAATAAAAACTTTCTGTTGTAATTTTATAAAACAGAAAAAAGTGCCATGAGAGAGAAAGGCCACCATGCAACAGAGTTCACACAGAGGGGTTTTTACTAGGGTAAAGGGAATGTGAAAAGGGGGAAGGGGAGGGCAGAGATGAGCCTCTGGGGACAGGATCAGCAGAAGAGAAGAGAGAGGCAGAGAGAGAGGAGGGGGTAGACAGACAGAGAGAGAAAGATGCGTGGTGGTCATGGCCCTTTTAAAAGGGACCATAGTGAATGTGCACAGGAGGTGAAAACAGCAGAGGACATAGCCTGTCAGAACCCCAAGGGCAGGCTGATGCAGATGCCTGAACACTAACACTTCTTATCTGTGGTACCTGTCTGGATATCCCAAAATTTCCTCACACTTGTTGTAAGGCAGTGTTCATTGCTTAGAACTGAAGGATGGCAAAGGTTTGCACAGTGTTGAAGTACTTCCATTAAACATGTATATGTTCATTATCTAAAAACAAAAGCAATTCTAAATAAAATCGCTGGTAAAGATTTTGGCTTTCATGTTGGATGGAATGAGGTCTCTCATTTTGATATATCACTGTGGCTGCTGAGCCGAAATTAGACTGTGGAGGTCAGGCCAAGGGTGAAAGCAGGAAGATCAATCGGAAAATGATTGCAGCAGTCCAGGCAATTAATGGTCCAGGAGTGGAAACGGAAGTGATCATGAGAAGCAATTGGATTTCAGATACATTAACATTTTGAGGGTATAGGTTGGATGTTAAATGTGAGGGATGGAAGGAAAATATGACCACGAAGCTAAGATTCTTAGCTAAGTAAATAGACAGACCGAGCTGGTATTTCCTTAGGTGGAGAACACTAAAGAAAGGATATTTAATTTTTTTAATGATAGTTTATTTTAAGTTCAAGAATCTTATTAGATGGATGAACAAGCTCATGAAGATAGGTCTATAGAACAATAAAAAGAAAATAGCTGGTTGTAACAGTAAGCCATTAGTATATTGAAGGTTTGTGAATCTGCATGAGATCACATAGTGTAAAGATCAAAAAGAAGAGGCCTAGAAACTGAAGTCTTATGGAGAATCAAGTGAGAGACACTACAACAATGTTTAGGAAGGAGGAAGTGGCCAGTGTCAAATACTATCACTGAGTCATGATGAAGGTGATGAATATTCAGAATCTCCAGTTAGGATAAGCAATTTAAGGATAGCTGAGAACTGAAGCAAACTGCCCTGATAGTAACAGAAGACTGAGAACAAGGTAAAAAAAAATAGAAGGAAAACAAAGGGGCAATGTTGAATATTGCTACTTTGAGGGAAAAATAAAGCAAATTAGTTTTATTTTTTTATAAATTAGGAAACAAGATCAGTTGAGGTTGGGAGGGCAATAGATGGAAGGTATGTGGGGGAGGAAAAGAGCAGGGCAATGAGACTAGTACAGCCTTGGTCTCACTTGTAGTAAGAGGCCATGGGTTTTAGAGAAAGTCCAATGAACTTAGGTGTGTGATTTCCTCCAAGCCACATTCTCCTCTCCACAGAGATGCAAAGAACTTGGAAGGTTCCTTTTGGCCATCTCACTACTTTTCTGGGAAAATCATTTAGACAGTGAGGGAGCAAAGGAACTGAAGATAAACACAAGGATGTCATTAAAACACCACAACATGCAGTGACAGTAAGGTGGAAAGGAAGGGAAGAAAGGAGGGGGAAATCATAACTTGTGTAAGTTGATGTAGGGAACTGGAAGAAATGGGCACAAAATTGAGGAATGGTTGTGATTAATGATGTTGTTGAGGCAAATGAGATGTTTTTATAATCGAGTGGGTGAGGCACATTGGAGGGTGGTACCCATGATCTTGAATCTCAGCAGTTGGGAGGTAGAGGCAGGTGGATTTCTGTGAATTCAAGGCCAGCCTGGTCTACATAGCTAGTTCCGGGCCACTCAGAGCTGCATAGTAAGACCCTGCTTCAAACAACAATAAAGGTCTGCATAGTTACTCACAGCCGAGCACAGCACACATATCAGTTATTGAAAACAAAACAATTTTAAAATAAAAACCTACTACCAAAGCTGGTGTTGTGTGACAATGTCCTCTGAACTGAAGCATTAACTTTACAAAGAAGAGGGACCTGAGAGCTTCTGAGATGTGAGAATTAAACTTTACATATCCTGGAAAGTTGAAATGCTATGACTTTCACAGGGTTCTTGTGAATGATGGAAGCAATCAACAGCTGCAAGAGGAGGAGATGCAGCCCAGATGCAGAAAGCAGATGCCCAGACATGCGCTGAGAGCTCCAGGGGTATGACTTTTGTAAGCTGTCACTTATGCTGGCTATACATTCGGTGATGTAACTACCTTTAAGCCACCCATTCTCCTGTAAGTGACCCCTCACCAATACTCCTATAAGTATTCCCAATAAATTCACTGGTTCACCAAATTGGAATCTGGTAGACTCATTACTTTTGTCTGCCTCTATTCCCTATCTGGGGTGACTAGACGTGTGTGTGAGTGTGTGTGTGTGTGTGTGTGTTTTAACTCGTGTGTGTTTTAACTCTGTGGTGACATCTTCTTATATGACAGCAGGTATTAAAATCTGCAAGTGAAAGCTGTAATGTGCCAAGGGCCTTCAGTTTTCCATGAAGATTAGGTTTAGGAACTTGCTTTTTCCCTTGAGATACATACTGATTTAAACAACGCCAGTAGTACATGCTCTGTAATTATTAAAAACCATCACTGAAGTGTTCAGTATTTTAAGCATTTAAATTAGATTTTTTTTCTGGGAGCATATAAATTATTGCTTGGATGATCCTATGATCTTTGGGACAAAAATCAGCCTAGCCAAGCAAACTTAATTAAAGTACTCCTCTGTATGAAATTCAATCACTTTCAAAAATACTACAAGAATTTCACAAAGGAAAAAAGAGAGAAAGAAGGGAAAGAATGAATGGAGAGATATGGAGAGAGGAGAAAAGAGAGGGGGGGACTGGTAAAAGGATCAAAGAGCAATAATAGTTTGAATTTATTTTTCATCATATCTTGCAATGAAGAGGCCATTAGTCAAATCATCTACCTCTCTCAGCTTGTCCTACTGTGCACTCAGCCAGATGGTGAGCTGTCTTCACAGCCTTAGTCACTGCAGTTCAATACAAACACGTTCTGTGCTTACATGCTAGGACACTTCAGAGAAGCGGCTCACATGACCCTGACCTCAAAATGACTTACCAAAACAAAGTTTATGAAACTTGTATTTTGTTGAATTCACAAAGCTCACTATTCCAAGCTTTACAACTGAAAAGTTCTGCTTGAAACGAATAATAAAATAGCATTATATGAGCTTACCAAAAACGTGGGCAAGAATGTTTTGGGAAACTGCATTGGCAACACATTTGAGGTCATGAGAGGTAATCTGACAATTCTCCTCTTTGGTTTCTGTGAACTTAAAGTTTAGCCTAAATAGCAGAGATAGTGATATCCAATTGTTAGTAAAGGCCTTTGAGTATCTACAACTGTTTCTGCCTAGAAGCTAGTGTTAGTGATTCTGGAACTGGATGTTGCAAGGAGAGGCTGTTTTTTCATCCCAGCCTCCCAGAAGCAAAATAATCACACAGAAAGTATATTAATTAAAACATTGCTTGGCCCATTAGCTCTAGCTTCTTATTGGCTAACTCCTACATCTTTATTTAACCCATTT